>PVJI01014933.1:0-42664 GCA_004026765.1 Micronycteris hirsuta
AATGTATGGTTGCCTCTCACATGGCCCTCATTGGGGACCCGGCCCGCAACCCAGGCATGTGCCCCGACTGGGAATCGAACTGGGACCCTCTGGTTCCCAGCCCGCGCTCAATCCACTGAGCTACACCAGCCGGGCTAAGGACACTTTCTTACATAATCACAATTCTGTTATTACACATACCACAACGAACCACTTATTTATCTCACATTTCTGTTCTTATCCTGAAAACAGGCCTTTCCCCTTGACACTTTTGATTGGAACAGAAGCAGGAGGTGTACATTATGTCTCCTAAGTCTCTTGTGGTAGAAAATTCCTCCCCTCCCCTTTCATCTTCCATCATTTATTGAAGTCAGATCAACAGCCTTATAGAACATTCCACCTTATCGTCTCATTGCTCCCTCAAGGAGTCCTGTAGTAACTGTTCCTTAAACTCTTTTCCTCCCTATCACCCGGAATTTAAATAATCACTTGGTTAGGCTCTGGCCGGGTAGCAGAGTTGGCTGGAGCGTTGCCCCAATACGCCAGGGCTGTGAGTTCCATTCCCAGTCAGGACACATGCAGGGACCAACCAGTGAGTGCACGGAGAGGTGGAGCAACAAGTCAATGTTTCCCTCTCTCTCTGTCTCTCTCGCAGACTGATAAAAATACATACATGCATGCATGCACACACACATGCATACATACATAATGACTGGGTTAGACTGAGGTGACACATTCTTGGTAAGGACGCTACATGAGCAATGCTGTGTTCTTCACATCGCATCATATCAGGTGTTGAGGGGGTAACTAATTACCAGATCCCTCCTTCTTAGGGTTTGTGTTTTTCCTTTCATGACCAGCAGGTGAACTTGTAGGGTGACGCTGGCACCCCAGGAACATTCGGTTCTGCACTGACATTTACCGTAATGGTTTTAGCGTCCACTGATGTTTGCTGCCTGAATTGATTCATTCACTTGAACTCTAATAAAACGGCCATTTCCAAGTTCTCTCATTCCTGCTACACTTATTAGCTGGGATTTTTCTATACGGAAGAGCTTGCCCTCATCCATCGGGGCCAGTTGGTTACTTTGAAGTACGGTCCCTGAAGGAAAGGCCGAGACACCATTAAATACTTCCTCCTTTTCCTTAGTCACCGCTTTCAGAATAAGCTGATGGTCACATTTACCTGATTTGCTCCCTCTTTTTGGAGTATTACTATGAAATCATGGATTTTCTTTATAGTCAGTATCCTTCAGTCAACTGCAATCATTGTTCTTTCTGCTGTTCATGTTCTCTAACGTCGGTCAGCGGAATTCCCCCCGTCCGGCTCCCCGGCCCTTGGACAAGATCCATTTAGTCTCAGAAAGGGTTCTGCTTTCTGCCACCATAAAGTGTCCCGGGCTCATTTCCTATCTTCCTTGCCTCAGACCTGGAACCGGCCCTGTCCTCGGGTTCTTTTTAGTAGGAAATGGTATTTCAGGGCAACCTGTGGGCTCTCAGCACGCTCCTGCCGCTGGGCTGTCCTTGCTTCTACATCTTTTCAGGGTGCTTCAGGGCGGTGTTTGCAATTCACATCTAAGTGTCAGGATTTTACTTCTTTTGAACTTGATTCGCTTTTCTCTTAGACTGAAAATCTTGTTTTCTAACAACACAATTAAATGTTTGATCCTACAAAATACATAAAATAGTTTCAAACGATAATACCAATATTACCGAAAAAGTGACTGAAGGAAGTGTAAGATTCTTGGCTGGTTTTGGCTTTATAATACATCCCACTGTGGAGGAATTGTCCAAGTGTATGTTCTGAGTTCATTTGAAATAACTTCTTTTCCTTTTTTTGTTTTGTTTGACCATGAGGAGACATTTATCGAAGCTGCAGACAGTGAAACAAGGAAGGGCTCAGCATAGGAGAAGCAACAGGAGTGCCTTAGCCCACTGGAAGTCAGAGAGAAGGGAGCTTTGGGGACAGGCTCAGGGGATCAGCCTGGGACGAGGGGCCAGCTGCCCACTGCCCTAGAGTTTAGGAGACACGTGCCTGTGGGGGAAGAAGTAGGGGTGGGGGGAGAAGGAAGGAAAGGGAAGGAAATCTAAAATTTTTTTCTATGTGGTTATAACTAATATAGTATAAATATAATGTAATATATTATATTATGATGGAATATGTTATATTGCATTATATTATATGTAACATTATAACAATTCTATTATAATATAGAATTATAATTACAATATAATAGGCAGTTAAAGTGATTTATTTCTATTTTCTATTTTTAGAGTTTTTAAAAATTAAATTTATTTATTTTTAAAGATTTTATTTATTTTTTAGAGAGGGGAAGGGAGAGGGAAAAAGAGGGAGAGAAACATTAATGTGTGGTTGCCTCTTGTGCGCCCCCCAATGGGGACCTGGCTGGCAACCCAGGCATGTGCCCTAGACTGGAAATTGAACTGGCGACCTTTTGATTTGCGGGCCGGCACTCAACCACTGAGCTGCACCAGCCAGGGCTAAATTTATTTTTTAAAAACTATAGAATATTTACATGGCTTCAAATATAGAAGTACATAACAAAATTTGTAAGGAACAGGTTTCTGTTGGGGTTATTGAGAATTCTCTTTTGGTCATATTAACTTAGAGATGCTGGTTAGACATTCAGTGAAAGAGCAAATAGATTTTTATGTGAAAGATCTGAAGCAGTTGTAGCCGAAGGAGACATGAAGTCAAAGAAGGTTATTGGATTTTGATTTTTGTTTTCCTATCTTAAATGAGCAGAGACACACTGATGGGATTTGTCCCGGAGCCCCAGGAGGGACTCACACTGGACAGGGGTGGGGAGCCCTCCTCCTCAGTAGCAGGAGGGAAGCAGAGGGGTCCAGAGGGTGGATTTGATGGATAGGCTGCTTAACGGAGCTTCTCTCTGCTTTTCTTCTGTTCTCCCAATGGAGTGAGGTGAGGTCGTCAGCTCAGAAGGGGCAGGTAGAAAGGCTGTTTGGAGGTTGAAAAGAAAGGATGAGAGCATGATTTTGTTGCCTCAGTGAGTCCATCTCGATGTTCTTTTGAGCCGTGGCAATCAGTCACGGAGCCTTCAGGGAGCAGGTGCTGCGGCTATGGGAGGCAACCTCGAGTGGGGTGGGGGTGGGGCTCTGGCCTCCCCCCACCCCGACCCTTCTGTGTGTCTCTGAAGTTAACAGGCCCAACTGGGACTGGGTGAGAAGGGAAGCCAGCCGTATGTATACTGTTGCCTTTTCATTCATTCATTCAACAATGTTTACTGCGCGTCTACTAAGTGCCAAGGACTGAGCAATGGGTTGTTATCCAGCATCAGCAAACCAGGTGAAAATCCCTGTGTTCGTGGAGCCCACACCTTTGCACTGGCTGTTCCCTCTGCCTGGATCACTCTTTCCCGGGACTCCAGAAAGGATGAGTCAACAGCCAGTGGGGTCTGGGGGGCCCTGGCCGCCAGAGAAGCCAGGGCTTACAGCCCTCGAGCAGCTCCTGACACTCAGCGTGCCCCTCCTCCCCCGGCCCCTCCCTGTGTCCCTGCAGGACTACGAGAAAGCCCTGTTCTTCCCCTGCAAGGCCGCAGAGCTCGTCAATGACTATGGCAAAGGCTGGAGCCTCAAGTACCGGGCCATGAGCCAGTACCACATGGCTGTGGCTTATCGCCTGCTGGGCCACCTGGGCAGTGCCATGGACTGTTGTGAGGTGGGGCAGCAGGGCAGGGGGGCAGGTGGTGGTGTGGGCCAGGGTCTGGGGCCCAGAGCAGGTGGGCCTCCTCCTTCCAGATCAGCCCCAAGTCTTGCCCCTCGTCCAGCCTTTCTATAGCTGAGCCCCTGAAAATGCATGTTTCCCCGCCCCCAAACCTCACTCCGTTCCAGTCCGTTCTCAGGGGTGCGGGCTTCTCTCTGCCCCCCACCACTCATCCTCTGTGGGACACTTTAAGTAGGAAGCAAGCCAGTCTCTGAAGTTCCACTGACCTGGGTTCACATCCTAGCTTTGCCCCTTACTAGCTGGGCAGCCCCAATGGAGTCATTTCTGCCCTCTGAGCATGTCTCCACTAGGCTGGGTGCTGCGGCACCCCTCTGGTTCGGTGTGTGGGGACTGAGAACTAGGATTGGTGCATTGGGCTCTGAGGATGTCGGTGGTCCCTCGGGTGCCCATCAGAGGAGCCCCAGTGGTGGGGGCAGATGGGCAGGCCTGGGTGACAGGCCTCCCTCACAGGAGTCTATGAAGATTGCACTGCAGCACGGGGACCGGCCACTACAGGCGCTCTGCCTGCTCTGCTTTGCTGACATCCACCGGAGCCGTGGGGACCTGGAGGTGAGGTCACTGGGGAGCAGGGGTTGGGGGTGCAGGCCTGGCCCAGCCTGACTGCACCCCACACCGGCTGTGCAGACAGCCTTCCCCAGGTACGACTCCGCCATGAGCATCATGACCGAGATTGGAAACCGCCTGGGCCAGGTGCAGGTGCTGCTGGGTGTGGCCAAGTGCTGGGTGGCCAGGAAGGCACTGGACAAGGTGAGGCTGTGTCCGGTCCTGCAGCCCCCAGTGCTCCCAGCGCTCCCAGCCAACAGTCTGTGTGTCTGGTGCCGGGCAGGACTCTTCCAGACACTTTGTCTGGTGTCAGCCTCACCCCAGTCCCAGCGTCCCGAGTCAGCTTCCAGGCTCAGAGGAGGCGCGGGCGTTGCCCAGTCACATGGCTAGTGAAGGGCCAGAGCTGGGGGTTGAACTCAGGATGCCTTAACTGCTTCCCATGATTTCACCCCACAAGACAGATGTATTTTTCCCCTTCTGTATCTGATAAACTGGGGCAGGAGGTAACTTGCCCACATAGCTCTTGCCGCGGCACCCCAGTCTCTTCCCGCTGCCTTTGCACCCGGGACAGCTGCCTTCCCGCGTGACCCTCCCCATGTCTGCCCCGCTGCCCCTTCCCTTCCCCCGAGCCAAGGCCTCTGTCAGACAGCTCTGTCCTCAGCCCTGGCCTGTGCTCACCTTCCAGGCTCTGGATGTCATTGAGAGAGCCCAGGACCTGGCCGAGGAGGTGGGAAACAAGGTCAGACCTCATTCTGCCTCGTGGGCCTGGAGTCAAGAGCCCAAAGTGGGACCTTGGGTGGGTGGAAAGGGCCCCTGAGTCCACTCATGCCCTGAGCGCTTCCTGGTCTCCACGAGTCGCCCAGCCATCCCCAGCCCAGCTCTTTCCCTCCAGAGTGCTTCAAAGGACTGGGCAAGCATTCCATAGCTCAGAGGATATCGGAAGTCCTCAGGGCCTTCTTTTTTTTTTTAAGATTTTATTTATTTATTTTTAGAGAGAGGGGAGGGGAGGGAGAAAGAGAGGGAGAGAAACATCAATGTAAGAGAAACATTGATTGGTTGTCTCTTGTACGCACCCTGACCTGGGACTGAGCCTGCAACCCAGGTATGTGCCCTGACCCAGAATCGAACCAGCGACCTTTTGCTTTGAGGAACAACACCCAACCAACTGAGCCACACCACTGAAGGCCTCAGAACCTTCCTGATGGTCATTAACACTTCTAACAGTGGCCTCCACTCACTGAGAGATGGCCACCATAGAGCTGTTGTAGGCATCGCTCCCAGTCCTCACGTCTCCCTGCAAGGGGGGCGGAGTGAGCCCCATCAGAGGGGCGCTCGAGGGCCCGCTGCCCGGTAACTGGCCTGTCTTAACTCCAAAGATACATGGCCTCTCCAAATTTAATAGTTGTATCCTAAACTTTAAGTATTGAAAGTAGGTTCAGTGTTTCTCAAAGTTTTCTAGAAGATGTGCATTTCTCTGGGATCGGGCAGTAGTCCAACTAAAATGCCGAATGAATGTGCCTTTGGCTTGGTTCTAGCCCCTTGGGTTTACCCACGTACCTAGGGCTGATCAGAATGCTAACAAGCTGTTTTTGTTTTTAAATCTTTAAAAAGATTTTATTTAATTATTTTTAGAGAGAGGGAAAGGGAAAGAGAGAAACATCAGTGTGTAGTTGCCTCTTGCACACCCCTCACTGGGGACCTGGCCCACCCAGGCATCTGCCCTGAGTGGGAATCGAACCAGCGACCCTTATGTTTCATAGGCTGGCACTCAGTCCACTGAGCCACACTAGCCAGGGTTAAATGCTAGCAAGCTGTTGTTACAGTTAACTAATGAAAACAGAAAAACAATTATGGAGTCAATGCAGCAGGTTTGGTCAGTAAACCCTTCAAAAACATGGGGCCCCCAGCTGGCTATAGGGGTGAAGACCATTGACCTCAGCATCCCCTCATTCTGCCTGAGGGGACAGCAAGGCCCAGAGAGGGCAGGAGGTTTTTCTTAGGCCCATCAGCCAGGTGGGAATGTGCCCAAGACTGGACCCTGTATGACCTGACTGCCTGGTGACCCCTTGGGGAGGGAAGCGGGACAGCTGCTCACCAGCACTGACTGGTCTCGTCCCCTCTGCCCGGTCTCCTGTCCCCACCGGCCCAGCTGAGCCAGCTGAAGCTGCACTGTCTGAGCGAGAGCATCTACCGCAGCAAGGGGCTGCAGCGGGAGCTGCGTGCCCACGTGGTGCGCTTCCACGAGTGCGTGGAGGAGACGGAGCTCTACTGCGGCCTGTGCGGGGAGTCCATTGGCGAGAGGAACAACCGGCTGCAGGCCCTGCCCTGCTCCCACATCTTCCACCTCCGGTGAGGGCTCCTGCGGCCGGGGCGGGGGCACGTGGGCCTCTTCGGGCGCTCTAGGGCCTAATCACAATAGTCACACTAACAGCAGACGCTGACGGGGTGCTTTCTCTATCCCAAGTGTTCCTCAAAGCTTCCCGTGTTTTGACTCATTGAATCCTCCCAGCGGCTCTGCGAGCTGGCCTTGCTTACGGTTATTCCCCCCAAAAAGAATTCAGAGAAGCCCCAGAAAGGTCACAGCATTCAGACACCTGGAAGTGCACCCCTTGTAGGCCAGTGCAGTGGGCAGGCAGGGGCCTGGGGCCATGTCCCTCCCTGGCACCTCCCATGCCCCTGCAGACGGGAGGGTAGGAGAGAGAGGCCCTGGCCCAGGGTGGAAGGACAGGCTCAGCGAGTGGACAGAGCCCTTTGCCTCCCAAGGTGCCTGCAGAACAACGGGACACGGAACTGCCCCAACTGCCGCCGCTCATCCATGAAGCCTGGCTTTGTGTGACTTTGTCAGCAGCCATGGGCTTCCGTCTCGCCTGTCCTGCTCCTGCTCCACCGTCACGCTGGAGACCCCCACTGTCCAGGCCTAGGATGCCTCTTTACTCCTGGGAAAGCCACCAAGGCCTCCTCGGCCTCCGCCAGGGCCTGGGGCCTGCCCACTGCTGCTCCTCAAGTCCCTGCTCTCCTCCCCACCTCTTTGTACTTTGCTCTTTACAGAAAAATAAACCGTTTGTACCTGGTCCTGGCGATCCTGACTTTCCCTGCCCGAGGTCCAAGGGGGTGGGGGGGGTGAGGCTCCCCATGTGAGCCTCCTCAGACACACGCGTTTCTCTGCACACGTGTGTGAGTGCCTCCAGCTGCCTTCCAGCTTCTTGGGATGCCAATGAGCCAGAGACAAAGACCCCTGTGGGGAGGAGCTGCTGACATGCAGGGGTGGGTAGGAGGATGTGGTCAACAGAAACCTAATAATCAAGCAACAGAGAAAGTCTGTTAGAAAGAGGTTATAGACTGAGGAGTGTCCTCCAAGTTCAAGTGTTAAAGCCCTAACCCCGCCCCACTGTCACTTTGTGAAAAGATAAAGCCTTTAAGGTGGAAATTAAGGTCCAACGAGGTCATAAGGGTGGGGCCCTAATCCATTAGATGAGTGCCCTTATAAAAAGAGGAGGAGACACAGAGAGCTTTGCTGCCTCTCCCTGATGCACAGAGAAAAGATTGTGTGGGGACACAGGAAGAGGGCAGCTTTCTGCAAGCCAGGAAGAGAGCCTTCACTGGAAACCGAGTTTTCCAGCACCTGGATCTCAGACTTTCTAACCACCAGAACCATGAGGAAATAAATTTCCGTGTTTAAGCCCACCCATTTGCTGGTGTTTTGTTACCGCAAAAGTAACGGCAAAAACGAGTGGACTGTTACAACAGTGATGGGTGATTTGGGACAATGAAGAATCGAGCAGTGTTCCTCTTCCTCATCTTCATCCCTTCCCTTCTCTTCAGTCCTAATGCCATGAGGTGGGACAGAGCAAGACAGGCATCCTTGGGGAGGGTGTCCCGGTGTGGGGTGTTAGGATCCAAGCAGTCGGAGCAGGAGTCCACACAGGAGAAGCTCCAGTGTGGGAAGGGCCTGCCTGGAGAGAGAAGGGTGGCCATACATATGGATGCCTCATCCTGGAATGTCAGAGCCCAAGCAGGGTATGAAAGGAGCTCGGAGGGCAAGGCCTGGTGCTGAGTATTGGAGCCAAGCAAGGTGAGGAGGACTCCATGCAGATGGGTGGTCAGGAATGGAGCCGGAGAAGGGCATCTACAGACAGGGCACCCTGGTGTGGTATGTCAGAGCCAGAGCGAAGTGGTGAGGACACCCTGGAGGAGAAAGGCCTCGAGTGGGGAACCGGAGCCTGCGCAAAGGGACCAGGGCATCCACATGGTGGTGGTGGGTGGGGTGCCTCCCAGCGCAGAGCACCAAGCTGGGTATGGAGGGGCAGCCTGGCATGGGTCTTTACGGCCTAAGCGAGGTAAGGAGGCAGCCAAGTTAAGGGAGGCCCGGTGTGAGGTGTCAGAGCTTGAGTAGGATGAATAGGGTCTGCACATGGGGCATCCAAACCAAGAGAGCGTGGACAGAAATCTGGACATGGAAGGAAGTGGCAGTGAGAAATTGCTTACTAGAGGGGATTGGTCACATAAGTAAATATACTCGGGGTAGTGGGAGCCAGGTCACTATTGAAAAAGTCATAAATAAGAAAAGGAAGAAAGCCAGGACTGGAATGATAGGAATCAATGTGAGCTCGTGGACTTCAAAATATATAGCTAAAGAGAGAAATATGCCCAGGGTGGGGTAAAAGTAGGTTTACCGTTGCGAGTACGCAAAACACAGTTTATTCTTTTTTACAAAAAGATTTTTATGTGTTAATTTTTTATTGATTGATTTTTTAAAAGATTTTATTTATTCATTTTCAGAGATAGAGGAAGGGAGGGAGAAAGAGAGGGAGAGAAACATCAGTGTGTGAGAGAAACATCGATCAGTTGCCTCTCTCACACCCCCAACCAGGTACCTGGCCTGCAACCCAGGCATGTGCCCTGACCGGGAACTGAACCAGCGACCTTTCGGATTGTGGGAGGACACCCAAACCACTGAGCTACACCATTCAGAGCTACAGAGTTTATTCTTGTATTATTATTTAGTAATCATTATATTAGAACAACTGTAAACCTGCTTTTGCCCAACTCTGTAGTTACGCTGAGTGTGCCTGTGTGTATTGGCCTGGGAGCAGTGACATGCCAATGGCAATGAGCATATCTAGCACCCAGATCTTGGCTTCCAACTGACATGTTCCACTAAAAGGAATCAAGGTTCTTGAGGGGAGATGGGGGCTTCTAGGCCTGGACTAGGGAAGGTACAAGATGAGCCTGGAATATCTTGGGTCAGACAGCAAGGAACGTTGAAAGAATGACGAGGCTAATTCGAAAGGACACAAGAGCCAGTTTGAATGGGCTCGCATTGGCCCATTAATAATGATTATCTTAGCTCGGGCTGCCATAACACAATCCCATAGACTGGGTGGCTTAACCAAGTGAAATTTATTTTCTCAGAGATCTAGAGACTGGAAGTGCAAGATCAAGGTGCCAACAGGGCTGGTGTCTGGTGAGGGCTCTCTCCTTGGGTTACAGATGGCCACCCTCTCATTGTCCTCACAATGCCTTTCTCTGTGCTCGTGAGTAGAGAGCTCTTTCTTCCTCTTCTTATAAGGCCACTAATTCCATTGTGAGGGTTCCGTCCTCATTACCCAATCTAACCCTTAATTGTGCCTCCTGAAAGTCCTGTCTCCAAATCCCATCCCATTGGGGCTTAGGGCTTCAACATATGAATTTAGGGGGACCCAAACATTCAGTCCACAGCAACGATAGTAACAGATTTTATTGGGTAAAGCAAGAATCCATACTTACATAAATAAACAAATGACTATATTAAAAATCTGATGAAGAATGGGATATTTACAGAGCTCCAAAATACTTTCCCACAAAATACATACTAATTTCAAGGGGAAAAAAGAGTGACTTCCCAGTGGAGAAGGTTGGCAGACACCAGATTAGTCAGGTGAGAAAGGTTAGCATCCCCAGGGAGGAAACAATAGGAAAGCAGGTGCTACCTGAAGTAATGCGATGAGAAACTCAGCGCCTCCTCTGTGACACTCCTGCCAGAGACGAAACACCTGCATATAAAATCATGAGGAACACTACATAAATACAAGTTTAGAAACAGTCTACAAAGTAACTGTAATCTTCAAAAATGTCAAGGTCATGAAGCCAAGGAAAGACTGGGAGACAATGCCAGATTAGAGAAGACTTAAGCACTACAACTAAATACTATGCTGGATTCTGGGCTTGATTCTGGACTGGATCTGTTTGCTGTAAATGATATTATTGGGCCAGTTGACACAACATGAATGAAGATCCCCTGATAGTAAAGGTTGTGTTGTGGTTTAGTAGGCAAATGACCTCCATTGTAGGAAATTCCCACCGAAGTGTTCAAGGTGATGTGGTAGTCGGTCAGCGATTTACTCTCAGTTGATACAAGAGGAGTTATTTGTATTGTGTTGCAACTTTTCTTTAAGTTTGGGTTCTGGGTTTTTTTTTTCCAAAATAAATATATGTAGTTTAGAAAAAGAGTAGAGCGTAGTAAGGGGACGAGGAGTGTGGGGAAGGGCTAGGGCTGTAAGGAGGGGTGAGCCTGGGTGAGAAGGAGGCATCTGAGCCAAGACTTGAAGGAGGCAAGGGGGCGAACCAAGCAAATGCCCTGGACAGCGTTCCCAGGAAAGGGAACAGAGACCTAGACAGGAGCTGGCCCGGCCTGGTCCCGGAGCAGCCAGGAGGCCCGTGAGTGTGAGCAGGGTGGAAGGGAGGTGGTGTCGAGGTCCTGGGGGAAGTCGTGGGAGAGTGAAGGCACCTGGGAACCTGGGGGCCCTCACGAGGACTCTTTCTCTGACTGAGACAGGTAGCTGCTGCGGGGTTTTGAGCAGAGGGGTGACATGACCTGACTAGGTTTTAAAAGAATTCCTTTGGATGCTTCATTGAGAACTGACTTCACCAGATACTGGCTTGGATGCTTCAAACATGTTAATGTCACGAAAGACCTTAAAAGGACCATTCTAGACTCAAGGAGGCTAAAGAGATGTGGCAATGGGATGTTATGTGATCCTTGATTTGATGCTGAATTTTTAAAAGGCTCTAAGTGATGTTTTCCGGATAATCGAAGACACTTTAATATGGGCTGTGTACAGATATCAAGGAGGGTGGTCTTGATAAACTGAGTAGGAGTCTCGCTAAAACTGGGCTAGGCGGACTGAGGACAGTGCCCAAGGGCAAGACCTAGTGGAAAAGAGGGCGCAGAGGGGCCTGTCTAAAGTTCGGTCAAGGAGAGACTGCCACTAGCCATCACAGGCCGAAGCTGGAGACTCTAAACGTACTCCCTTTTGTTGGGGTGACCGGTAGGCCCCAGAACAGGACCCACCTGCCCTGGGACCAGCACAGATAGGACAGCTCCTTCCCCACCTGGGCTTCTAGACCACTGTCAGGCCACTCTGAAAAGTGTGAAATTGGGGTCAGCCACCCCAGGGCTGACACTGACTCACTGAACAACCCTGGACAAGTCACGTAACCAGTGTGGTCCTCCACATCCTTATCTAACACTGAGAACGATAATTCATCCTGTTCACAGGGCGGAGCTGCTGGGAGGATGGAATCTATGCTGCTACGCACAAGGTGCTTTGTCAGCCTGAACGAGCCACTGACAAGGAAGAATGCCTGCAACTGCACTCCAAGAAAAACACTGGGCACATTTTCACCAAGTTTAGGGGGTATCTGTGATGTTTTGACTTAAAATATAAGCTACATGGCTTACATGAAGTTCGTTTTAGGGGGTCCTGGGCCTCACCTCGGAGTGATAAGCAGAGATCCTCCAGAGCAGAGGACACAGGTGCCAACAAATGAGTCTCGGATGATCCAAAGAGATCTGTCCTACTCAGATGAAAAGAAATGATTACAGACGTGATGTTTCATTTTTTTAATTTTCAGTTGTAGAGTCTGATTGCCAATTGAGCTATTCCCACGTGGGCAGAGCTGTGACACCTGCTCTAAAGTTAGTGGTAGCAGTGATCTCTCTTCAAAACTGGTTAAGAATTTTCTCAGGTAATCCTGGGTGGCCAGCTTGTACTTTAATAAATAATAATTATACAAATGCTGCCTAAGATGTCATGACCACACCCCCCGCCTTTACACACAACTGGCGTATGTTGTTTATGGTTTGACTAGGTAGAGCCATTGTGTGAATCCCGTAATTCCTAAATGGGTCAGACTCTGAGGTTGAATCAACTCCTTCGAAAGCGTCCTTTCAGTTTTGGGCCAAACTAAGACTACATTTCCCAAGGACCTCTGCGGCTCTCGCCCTTTCTCCCGTTAGGGTTTGTGCCTAGGCCCCGCCCAGTGCGCGCGCCGGCCAATAGCACAACATAAACAGGACGAGGGCGGGAACGTTTCTGGAGACCGAGCGCTGAGTCCTGTGGCCCGTGCGTCATCTTTTGAATTGGAGAAGCAGATTCGCTGGCACAACGCGGCCGAAGCTAAATCGGCTAGAGTCAGGACTTGAAAGAGGTCTGCTACTAGTCAAGACCTGGTGTTAAAAAAGGTAGTACTAATTTTATGCCACGTCTCCTGCGCAGTCCAATCTTCGACTTTTTCCTCCGGAAATGAATCTGCTGCCGGAACTCGAGAGTTCAGTGACTCGGCAGGAGAAGATGGCGACCGTGTGGGATGAAGCTGAGGTGCGCGCTGGGAAAGGTGGGGGTCCTAGAGACAAGGCCAGAGAAGGGAGACAAGCTTGGCCGGAGGGGAGATTTGGCCCGGTCTTAGAGTTGAGGCAGCTTGGGATATGGCCAGGGATCCCGAATCCTTCATTCTAGTCTTATGGGCAGGGAAACGGAGGCTGTGAGTGGGCTTGGAGAAAGAGGGTACTTGCCCTTAGTTAAAAATAACTTTTTTTTAACAGCAAGATGGAATTGGGGAGGAAGTACTCAAGATGTCCACAGAAGAGATTATCCAGCGCACACGGCTACTGGACAGTGAAATCAAGGTGGGCATACAGGCAGGCCAGGGGGATTCCAGCTGCCACCCTAGGGGAGCCATGGGGACCGCGGTTTCCTCCTTGAACCAGAAGCGGGACAGGGTGCTCGGAGACCAGGCCTGAGAGTAGCAGTCATCAGACTGCCTTTCCCAACGAGGTCTTTATTCCTCTAGAAAATCCTTCTTTTAGGAACTTGTCATTTTACAGATGAGGAAACTGAGGCTCAGAAAGTTTTTATATTGAAGTACCCAGTCCTTAATAAAAGGCTGAAACTAGAACCTTTATTTGACCCAAAGGCCTGCTCTTTTCCCTCCACTCCAACTACTTCCCCAGGAGGTTTCCAAACTGGCCTCCTGTTTGACTTCTGTGGGATGTGGACAGAGCCAGGCCAGCATTCAGAGAGCCTGAGAGCTGAGTGAGCGCATGTGGGAGGTCCCTTGGGCAGCCTGGACCTCAACCATTAAAGGCCCTGGGGGTAAACTGAGCCAAAGCCAAAGGTTTGCTTCCACTCATCTTTGTCTCAGATTATGAAGAGCGAAGTGTTACGAGTTACCCACGAACTCCAGGCCATGAAAGACAAGATCAAAGAGAACAGTGAGAAAATCAAAGTGAACAAGACCCTGCCGTACCTTGTCTCCAACGTCATCGAGGTGTGTGTGTATGTGGAGGGGAAGAGGGGTTCGCCGGGCCTGGAGGCAGCTTGTGATGGGCCGTTGGGGAAAGAGTGGGTGAAGTTTTGAGGCCCAAATTGTGTATTGGGGTACTCCTATGAGGACCCCATTCCTAATATGCATTTCTCAGGGGCTGTATAGGGCTGGAAAAAGTCTCAGAAGATTCACATCTTCTTTTCTACTGGTTGTTTTTCCTCAGGGGTAGATGAGTTCTGTATAGAGAGCATCACCTAAACAGAGGTCTTATTAGTACTGCGGTTTATCAGTTGCACTGAGCTCAGGGCTAGTGTGAGGAGTGAGGTAGGGATGGTCAGCCCTGTGAGTGCTAGGAATGTCACAGCCCAGGAAGCACCTGGCTCTGGGGAGTTCAGTGGGCCAAGAGGGGCCTCTTCATCCAAGCTTTTTCCCTTTCCAGCTTTTGGATGTTGATCCTAATGACCAAGAGGAGGATGGTGCCAATATTGACCTGGACTCCCAGAGGAAGGGCAAGTGTGCAGTGATCAAAACCTCTACACGACAGGTGAGGCTGCTCAGCAATTGGAGGACTGAGGAGGGTGAGCGGTGGATTCGGGAAAGGACTAGGGAGCCTTGCTGAGAGCAGTAACTGAAGTGCTTCTGCATTCTGTCCTACAGACATACTTCCTGCCTGTGATTGGGTTGGTGGATGCTGAAAAACTGAAGCCAGGAGACTTGGTGGTGAGCAGTGTCCCTGAGCCCAGGGAGAGCTCTTCTAGTGACGTTTCTCCCACTGACCAGCTGAGCCCGGCCCGGGCCTAGTTCACTGTTGGCCCTGAATTTCAGCAGAGCAGCTCGGGGAGCCAGATCCTGCCGACTTGCTCTTTGTTGTGTTGCTCAGTTGCATGTCATTCATTCTCTTCACTCTGCCGACACCTGTCAGCAGCCCGTTCGGCCTTGAGCTGGGACAAATATGAAGGCTTTGTCTGTGTCCTCAGGGTGTGAACAAAGACTCCTATCTGATCCTGGAGACTCTACCCACAGAGTACGACTCACGGGTGAAGGCCATGGAGGTGGACGAGAGGCCCACGGAACAGTACAGTGACATCGGGGGCTTGGACAAGCAGATTCAGGAGGTGAGGGTGGTGTGGCGGCCACTAGCAGCCTTGCCAGCCTTTTGTATTTCTCTGCTTCGTTGACCAGGGCGCTTCCCCCTAGTGTGCCTCTTATCCTCATAGCATCCTAGGGAGGCGAGAAGGATGCCATGTGTCAGTTTAGGAGACTGAGATCCAGGAGATTGAATGACTTGCTTAGGGTCATAGAAGGTTAAGGCCAGCCAGAGCCAGGATTGGAACTCAGGCTCAGTGTGTTTCCACCATCCCCTGCTGTTCCTGGAGAGACCATCATCAGCCTTGGTGGGAGTGAGCGTTCTGCGTTCTCTTGATATGGGGGAAGGAGGAGGCAGTGACCTTGCACTGGACTAGGAGGGTTCCAGATTGGGGTTGAAACCATTAAAAGTTGGGCCGCAGGGGCTTCACTCTGCTCACTCAGGACTTCTTCCTGGCAGCTGGTGGAGGCCATCGTCCTGCCAATGAACCACAAGGAGAAGTTTGAGAACTTGGGGATCCAACCTCCGAAGGGCGTGCTGATGTATGGGCCCCCGGGTACAGGGAAGACCCTGCTGGCCCGGGCCTGTGCTGCACAGACCAAGGTGAGCGCCTGGGGAGGGATGAACAGGAACTGGACAGAGCTGAGCACTGCAGGCCCAAAGCGACCTGTCATGGTGCCTTTGACCTGACTCCATCAACCCCCACTCCCCCCACACCCAGGCCACCTTCCTGAAGCTGGCTGGCCCCCAGCTGGTGCAGATGTTCATTGGAGATGGTGCCAAGCTGGTCCGGGATGCCTTCGCCTTGGCCAAGGAGAAAGCTCCGTCCATCATCTTCATTGATGAGCTGGATGCTATTGGCACCAAGCGGTAAGGGGGTGCTGAGTGCCACCAAGGGGATTGTTCTGAGTCCTACTACCATCCTACCCGGTCCCCTTTCCTGGGACGGTGCAGCTCTACTTTTGTTGTCCTGCTTCCTAAATTCTCTTCTAACTAGCCTCTCTGCCTCTCATCTTTTCCCCTAACCATCCATTCTTCTCACAGCTGGCAGCAAGTTTCTTACAAAACCTGGTCACTTCACTCACACAGCCCCTCATGCAAACAGATCCTACCTACCTCAGACCCTTCCTGGCCTTTCCCATTGCTCCTTGGGGTAAATGCTTGGGCTTGCCTGGCCTACAAGGCCCCCTCCGTGGCTCTTCCTGCTTCCCTCTGACCTCATGCTATTTCTGCCTCTGCCTTCCCTTCCGTTGGGACTCTCCAGAGCGCCCCCTTGGCTTGCGGGCCCACTCAGCTTTGCCATGGGAGAGGTTTTGCACCTATCGTTTCTTCTCTGGAATGTGCTCTTCCTTTTTCCCTCTTCTCCAATGTTTGGTTGCCCAGCTGACGTGTTTTCAGCCTTCAGATCTCAGCTGAGGGACACTTCCTCGGGGATACCTGCCTAGGCCCCCCGTTATGCTCCAAGTCTGGGCCGGATCGCTGTGTTTCTAAGCTTAGCTCAGTGTGCAGTGGCACACTCCTCAGGGCGCTAGTCCAGACAGTGGTGGTTTTGCTCATGTGTTGTCCTCAGCTCAGCACCTGATCCCAGCAGCCCCAGCCGTCGACAGTTACACCTCTTCTGGGCTAGTCCCTGGGCTGGGGGCCCCAGGACGAGCGAGACATTTCCTTGCCCTGCACACATTTGGTTACGCTTCTGGTGGGTAGAGGAAGAGGGGAGCTCTCTTCCTAAGCTGTGACCTCACCAGTGTCTTGGGCCTCCTGTGTCCCTCAGCTTTGACAGTGAGAAGGCTGGGGACCGGGAGGTACAGAGGACGATGCTGGAGCTTCTGAACCAGCTGGATGGGTTCCAGCCTAACACCCAGGTCAAGGTGAGTACTGCTGAAGTATTGTTAAAGATGAAGAATGTGGGCCTCACAGGTCAGGGTACCTTCTCGGTCACCTCACTGTTAACAGCTCTCAGGTTGGCCAAAAAATCCAGACGGTTTTTTTCATAAAATAAAAGACACACTTTTCATTTTTACAAATAACTTTATTTATTTGGATATGTTAGCTAATCTCCCATGTGGTATAACATTGACTGTTCTCAATTTGATTGCTGTCAATTTCAACTCGTCTGCCTGACTGTGGAGCATCATCCAGCGAGAAACCTCCAGCTGAAACTTCACAAACCACGTTTGACACATTTGATCAGTCACAGCGCCTTCTCCATACATGCTGCACAAACCTTTTTTTTGCATTTCAGTTGCGTTTTTACCTTTCTTGAAATAATAAAGCATAATATGCCAAAACGTTGCTTATTTCTTCTACCTTCAATATTAAAATGGCTACCAAAAATTCACCAATTTTGATAAGTTTTTTAAAAAGTGCACACTGACTTGACAGTTGTCATAATACAATGTAACAAAATTGTTTTGGATGAAGTTAAAGACAACTAAGTGCAACTAGAGTCATCTTACGGAAATAACCCCGAACTTTTTGGCCAACCCAATAGACTAGGACTTGAGGTCTGTCCTGAATATCCCTTGCCCTCTCAACTGGCCCTGGGCTGTCTTTCTGCCTGTCATGGCCATGACTTTCCGGTCTGAAACGTTTCCTCCTCAATTCACGTTGCTGCTGCTTCACTTGCTCAGGTAATCGCAGCCACCAACAGGGTGGACATCCTGGACCCTGCCCTGCTCCGCTCAGGCCGCCTGGACCGAAAGATTGAGTTCCCGATGCCCAATGAGGAGGCCCGGGCCAGAATCATGCAGATCCATTCCCGAAAAATGAATGTCAGGTGAGCAAGGATGCCGCGAGCAGGGCGCAAAGCCCTGACCGGGCAGCAGCACGTCCCCAGGCCTCTGCCCATCCCCGCACCCCGACTCCCCGCGCCCCCCCCCCTTCACACACAAAGCTCTCTTCTGCACCATGACCTCCTCTTCTCCCCCGGTACCTGCGAGAGTCTTGCTGAGGCCCAGACCCTCATTCTGGCTGCTCTGCTCCTTAGAATCCACCTGCTCCCCTCCTCCCCCTGCCTGGAAGGTCTGCCCTCAGTTTCCTGGCCTCCTTAACCCAGCAGTTGGGCACAGCCCAGCATGGTCCAGGGGAATCCAGCTAGGGGCCAGACGGACCTGGGTTCACATCTCTGACCTTCAGCAGGTGGCATAGCCTCCGTAAGCCTCCACTTTCTTATCTGGGACTTGGAGATAATGGCACGACCCTACAGGGTTATGGCAGCATCAAGCACGGTGCCTGGCATGTGAGCCCGTTAAGTGGCAGCCGCATGCCGACACGGGGCCTGCGTTACTTAGGAGAGGGCGGGTGGCCATCCTTGTCTCCACGCTTTCCTAGTTCACTGCCTCAGCCTGAATCAGCCCCTCGGGTCTCAGATGCCTGTTTCTAGAAGGCTAGAGCCCGAGACACAGAAATAACCTGGTGTGACCTGATTTGACTGTCCCTCTCCCTCCCCTCAACTGGCACCAAGAACACAGCACAGTGGGGAAGGGACTTGGCTACAGTCCCAGGGCGAGTTGACTCAATGGGGCCGCGTGGGAGCGTATCTGTGCCCCAACCCCATCCCCATAAGTAACCGAGCCCTTTGCTGTGTGTCCTCCCGCAGTCCTGACGTGAACTATGAGGAGCTGGCCCGCTGCACGGATGACTTCAATGGGGCCCAGTGCAAGGCCGTGTGTGTGGAGGCGGTGAGTGGTGGTGGGGGGTTGCAGAGGGGAAGAGGCTGAGAAGGCTGGGGCCTCTGGGAGCCAGGCCAGGGCTGTGGGGGGCGCCCTAGAGCTTGTCTGTCCTGGGTGCAGGGCATGATCGCACTGCGCAGGGGCGCCACGGAGCTCACCCACGAGGACTACATGGAGGGCATCCTGGAGGTGCAGGCCAAGAAGAAAGCCAACTTGCAGTACTATGCCTAGGGGTTGCCTGCCACCATTCCCTGGTTCCTTGCTTGTCAAAATTCCTAATAAAAGATGGTTTCAGGTCCCTGCCACCTGTCTGTCTCACCTTCCCTGGCCTCTGAGTGGAAGAGTGGGCGGGTTTGCACAAGAACCCTGCCCCACAGGCTGCTGCCTGGAAACTCAAGACAGCTGTGGGCCCCATTCTGGTTGTTAAGGCGAGGCCTTTGGCGGGGGTGGAGGTGAGCGTGTGCTGCAGCTGTCGTGGGGTCTTCTGGCCTCCCCTCCCCCCACTCCCTGCCCCACCTCACTGAGCTTCAGAGGTGTGGTGCTGCGGCTCCAGAACGGAGGCCCTAGAGAGAGCCAGCCTTCCCCTCTTCCAGTTCTGGTGCTCTGGCCCTTGGCCTTGCTTCTTTGTAAAGCCAACCTCCACGTCCTTTCCCCTTAAAACTCCTCCTGTTTCCTGGCCCCTGGGTCTCCTGTTTCTCCATGTGCCCCCTGCTCTTTTGGCCCATTTCCTCTGGCTGAAAAGTGAACCTCAAGCAAGATCCACTGGGAGAGCCTTGCTAGACCTAACCTTTCATTATGCTGTGTTCGTGAACACACTTCTGCCATCAGCCCCGCTTGCTGTCAGGCCCACGTCCTTTGAAAGTCCCCCCAGATGGCCTTCCAAAGTAATGGCAATCCCATTGACTTCCCAACCAGTGACTGAGGAGCCCTGGCACAGCCTCTGAAGTGCTTCTGGTTCTGTTCTGGCCCCGTTCCTGCATTCCCTCTCACAGCCAGTTGGGGCATTCACTTGGCCGTGGCTTCCTAGTAAACCTGCAGGCACCACCCGAGGTTCAACGCAGGATCCCCAGCACTGCCAAGGGGAGGGTGGGGGCTGGCCAGAGCCCTGGGTTCCTTCCATGACAGACCAGAGACTGATCCACCAGATCCTGGGTATGTCAGCCAGGTGCAGCAGATTGCTTTTTGCTGAAAAGAATGACTCAACCAGGCTGAGGGTGCAGCAAGTTGGGCGTCACATCTCATGTTCCAGACAGTGACTCTGTGCTGCTGTCGGCCAGCAGGCTACTGGAGGTTGTCCTGGCGGGCTTGGGAAGAGTGAGCAGGGCCCTGCTTCCCCTTCTGCTTTCCCCATAGTACTGTGGGGAAGCAGTGCCCCCCGGTGCCTGGTCCTGTCCTTACACAGCGCATTGAGAGGTGAAGGGTGTGTGGTTTAGAATAAGGGTATTGTTTTTCCTTTCTTTTTAATGAAAAATATCATCAAGGCTAAACCTGGAGTTGCCTTTGTGGACAGAGCTGCTTTCATTCATTAACTTCCTCTGGCAGGGTGAGAAAAGGCCGCTGGCTCATAGGCCTGTATAATGAGGACACCACCCTTGGGGGTGCTTTGGGCTACAATGCACAGTGCCTGGGCCTGTTTTTTGGGAAGACAAAAAGCTAACAATACAAGCCAGGGAAACAGAATGCTATCCCATTCCGCGAAGCCCCACAAGGGCAACAGTTCAGAGACGAGCACAGGGCAGAGGGGTGGAAGGTGGGGATAGTGGAGACCGGCAGGCAGCCAGCGGCTGGGGCCGTGGAGCTGCCAACCTGGCTGGAGCTCGGGGGCCTGGAAAAGCCCCGCTTGACCATGGATGGTGTGCAGAACAGAGGCAGCAGATTTGTGTATAGTATTTATTTGCATCTTATGTATAGAACAGGTATTTACAGATACAAACGGAACTACAGCAAAACTGCTGTAAAACCATTCAGACCCTCTCAGTGGCCACTTTGGAATGCCCATGGTCTAGCAGTGGGGCTGGGGCTGGGGCCTGGCTGTGGAGTGGGCCAGCTGAGTGCCTGGGCCCCAGCCAAGGGAAATAACTGGGGATTATGGCTTCAGCCTTCTCCCGGAGCACATTCCTGAGTGCTGACGGCATGGAGCCCTCACCACCCCAGCCCACCCCGACTCGAAGTGGGTCAGGAAAAGAGGCCCGAGCAGAGCGGGGCGGCCCCAACCACTCTTCCTGCCCTAGGATATCTGCCTGGGCCCTGAGCTGGCACAGACATCCCTGAGCTGGATCGGGAGGCCTCTGGCCTGGGGCTGCTGGCTGCCCTGTGGGCTGCTGTTTGGCAGCTGGAGGTGGCACGGGCTGCTGGCGCTGCATTCGCTGTGACAGAAGCGGGCCCAGGGCAGGCAGCCACAAAGGGAAGGTCCTAGCATCCTCCAGCTCCATGCTGGGAGGGGTGGGGCTGGGGTTTGCAAGAGCACCTACATCTCTGTTCTTTGGCCTTAGAGCTGGCAAAGGAAGGGCCAGGCCGATGGATGCAGCAGAGAGAAGTCGCCCGACTTCTGCCCAGGGTTGGGTGCACGACCAGGGGGTTTACTCTCTTAGCCAGGGACATGGGATGCCCCAGCAGGAGGCAGCTTTGGGGTTCCCTTTGGCCTGGGCCGCCTTGGGCTGCCCTTGGAGTCCTGGTGGGGAGAGGCCTCTGCTTGGGTGCAGTGCTGCCGTTTCCTCACTGCTCACTGGGAGGTGCAAGATGACAGGGTGGCAAGGAGAGGGGCACAGTGCGACTGGGGGCAGGCGGGGGCACTGGGCCCCAGGCCAGCGCATGAGGGATCACAGTGTTGGTCTCACACACCACTGTTCACACGTGCACAGCACACACACACACACACACACCCCGTCTGTTCAGAGGTCCGCTGGCTCTCACACTTGCCCTCTCTGCCTCGCACACGGTCACAGAGTAAATCCGAGTCTCTTATTGCTGTGTGGGGGGTGGGGCACCAGGGACGTTACTCCACGAAGAGCGAGAGCAGCACCATCACCAGGATCCCGGTGCAGAGGAGAAGCACTTGCTGCAGGGAGTGCCTGTGGGGGGAGGGGCCAGGGCTCAGGGGCTGCACTGGATGAGAGGGGAGGAGAGAAGCCTCTAAGAGCCCCCACCCTATGTGTGGCAGTCCCAGTGGGTCACTCACCACGGGTCATCTTCCTCCAAGAGGTCGGGCAGCACATTCACAAGGGCGATGTAGAGAAAGCCACCAGAGGTGAAGGGCAGGATCCAGGCCACAGTCTCCTCTGCAGTGGGAGAAGGCCTGCCTGGCTGGGAGCTCGGGGAGCTGTGCGCACCCCACCCCTCCCGCAGGGTGGGACCAGGGGCAGAACCCAGCCCGGACCCCTCTGCTGACCGACACCTGCCTGCTCCCACCCGCCACGCCCGTACCTACTCCCTTGGGGGACTGTGTACAGATGGCGAAACAGGCCCCCAGCAGGCCCCCCAGTGCCGTCGAGAGCTGCAGCTTGGCTGCACTCCATCGGTCAAAGCCGGCCCGGAGCAGGATGGCAAAGTCGCCCACCTGAGGGAAGGTCCAGATGGTCACCCTGGGCCCCAGCAGGACCAGACCTTCCATGCGCCTCAGGTACAGACACACATACGCAGCCCCCTGCCAGGATCTTCTCCTGGCCCCCCAGCCCACATCCCCTTGGCTGGGCCCCCAGGCCTGAGGGGCTGAGCAGCTGCAGGCCTCCCAAGTCTGGCCCCAAGCCTGCCACTGCAAGGCAGCCCCACCCCACGCCCCAGCCCCAGCCCCAGGCCCCCAGAGCTGACCATGGGCCCCTCTGGAACTCACTTCATGGGGGATCTCATGCAGGAGGATGGCCATGGTGGTCAGGAGCCCGATCTGCAGGAAGGGGAGTGTGTGGGGGTCTGTGCCAGGGGCCAGGGCACCGACTTGTCCACTCAGCCTACCAATACTTGCTCTGCTCTGGCTGGCCACCATTTGGTGACCAGAAATCCAGCAGTCAATCAACCTGCCCTCGTGAAGCTAACAGTCTGGAGGAGGGAGGCCAGGTGCCATGGACATGAGTAATGGGGGCCTAATTAGACGAGGGGTCGGCAAAGGCCTCTTTGTGAGGAAATGCATTTAAGCCAAGGGCAAAAGGCTGAGGAGCAGCCATTCAGAGTGGGAGGAAGAACATTCAGGCAGGTGGCAGTGAGGTGGAGGCCAGGAAGAAGGAAAGAGCTTGGGTGTTCAAAAGTAGGCAGAGGAGGAAGGTGGGGGAGAAGCATCGAGAAGCAGCCTGGCAGAGGCATGTGATCCCAACAAGAAGTGTTCGCAGCAGCGAGAACAGACCAGTGGCTTGGGACAAAAGAAGGCCGTGTCCAGGAGAGTGGCAGGGAGGACTGGGGGCTCGGATGAGGGTGTTGCTGGTGCAGGGAGTAAGAGGTGGTGGACTGGAGACCTATTTTGGAGGTAGAGCCAACTGGTCAACACAAGCACCCTCACCCCCACTGGGACTGCCTGGGTCCCACCCTCCCCAGCAGCCACTCACCTTCTTGCTCACCAGGAAGCTGGCGGCCACAGCCAGCCCGTGCGTGAAGTTGTCTATGGTGTTGGCCAGCAGGTTGAGATAGCCACTGACCTGGGTGAGGGGAGAGAAAGCCGGGTGAACAGGTCAGGCGGGGTTGACCTGGGCCGGCCACTCGGGGTGGGGTGGCTGCAGGAGGAGGGGGCCCTGAGCAGGCCACTCACTTTGATGCTCTGGACCACAGCGCTCAGGCCGGGCTCTGCAGCCGGCTGGGCCAGATAGTGGCCTCCATTGAGCGCGGCGGCAGCAACAACGGGGTCTTTGCTGGGGGCCTAGGGCCGGGAGAAGGAGGGAGAAGTGACATTAGATGCCCCCCACTTGGCCAGGGTGGACATGGAAGGGGAGCGAGAGGTGGAGAAACAGGGAACTCCCCTTTTGTCTGGCTAGACTTTTCTGTTGCCCCGTCAGCCGGGTGCTCTCAAACTCAAAAGCCCACCTCCCGCACTGCGGTCACTATCACTCTACAAGAACAAGCTGCGGAGGGGGCTGATGCCGTCACTCCCCAGATCCTCCCCCAACAAGCTGGCCCAGACTCCCAGAGGTCCCAAGAAAAAGCCAAGAGACCCTCTTTTTTCAGGGTTCAGCTCAGAACCCGAGCCTCCAGGCCCTGGCACCACCACAAAACGGAGACCAAGGTATCCAGGTCCTGGAGTATAGGGCTCACCTGGTTGGCCCCCTCCTGCTCCTTGCTGTCCAGAAACATCTTCTCCAAAGCCAGGAAGGTCAGGAAGCCGGCAATGACCCACAGCCCCAGTTGCTGCTGCTGCTGCAGGCTCTGCCCCTCACCACCTGCAGGGGCAGCACTGACAGGCCAGGCCAAGCCAGGGCCATAGAAGGGGTGCCATTTGGATTGGGACCTAGTCCAGGGTAGGAACAGGGCCAGGGGGACCCCAGGGAGTGCCACAGGGACCAGGACAAGTTCCCTGCCCAGTCACTTTGGCAAAGCAGGCGGGGCCTAAGCTGTTGCTGGGTATGGGGACCAGCTCCCCCCCAAGCCTGCCTTCCTGCCCCCAGCCTGTGACCTCACTCACCAAGGCTGGAGCTGCAAGTGTAGGCCCAGGCCTCGGGCAGCAGGTGGAGAAACACGTTGCCCAACAGCCCCCCCAAGGCAAAGCTGAGCAGTTGCTTCAGGCGCCGGGCCCCAGCTGCAAGGCAGAGATGTAGGGCCTGTGGGCTGACCCTCCAGGACCCCGGCCGGACCTCTGCCCCACCCAGGGTGCGGCTCTTTGTGTTGTCCCACCCAGAAGGTAAGCCTCTGAAAGGCTGGACCCGCTGTTGCCCTTCCTCATCCCCACCCCCAGGTGCAGCTGGGTGCTCAGCAGGAAGACAACAGGACCCGCTGATGGACTGTGGAGCCTCTACTGCTCATGGTTAAGGTCCCAGCTGCTCCAACTGCCTCCACAGCTGGTGACTTTGGGCAGATTGCTGCTGGGACTCAGTTTCCCCTTCTGTAAACTAGGGATAACTATACCTATTTGATAGGGATCTTGTGGGAATTCAGTGACAATACACATAGCAAGTACTTATTAAATGGGAATTTTCTTTTCGCAACCACTGTTACTCTCAGAAAAATAACAGATTTGGGGACTTTTGCCAACCTGCAGCATCCAGAGCTGGAAATGCCTGAAGGGGGCTGTATGCAAGCTCTTGAAAGAAACTGAGGCGCAAAGGGCAGAGGCAGCGTGACCTCAGGAGGGTCAAAGAACCTCTCCACGCCTGTGCATCCCCACTTGTAAAATGGAGCTAGTGACCCGAGCCCTCCCTACACTGACCTCACGGGTCACACAAGATGGGCTGCGCTGATGTACCACCACTGCGGCAGCCCTCCGCCTGGTGAACGGGGGTGCAGGCACCTGGGGCCCTTGTCTCAGATTCCTGGGGCCGTGGTCCAGCTGAACTGTGGCATACTCTTGGGTGGGGGTGAAGACACCTGCACTGTGAGCAGCTCCCCTATCTGATCTTGTGGGCTTTTCACTACATGTCGTTTGTGGACAGACAGTACATGCAGACCGTACAGAAGGGCAGCCAAGGGAAAGCCCCACCCATGCCTGTGCCCCAGCTTGCAGACCCCTCCCCAGAGGCATGAGAGCTCTTTCGCACTACAAACAGAGACCGAAGGGAAAGGCAGTGCTTTGCTGGCCCCTGTACCCTCACACCCAGCACAGGGCCCACAAACACGCAGCCTTGTCCCTGCACCAGGTAGTGCTTTACCGATGAGTGCATTTAATCGTCACAGTAGTACCTGCGAGGTGGCTACCATTGTTATCCCCATTTTTAATGCTGGGAGCCTGAGGCAGAGGGAAGGTAAGTGTCTTGCCCAGTGGCACCCAGCTGGTAAGTGGCAGAGCCAAGATCTGAACCCAGACAGGCTGGCATCCATATCTCTAACCTCTGTCTGCACTGCTTCCTGGGAATGTGTGCTGACAGTTACTCTTTCAAAACAAAAGAACGCACAGATGAGTGAACCAATGAGCATGGTGCACCCCAATCTCCCAGGACCAAGAAGAAAAACTGTCTTCTGCCCTCACCCTCCGCCTCAGTCACATTGTAAGCCAGGACATGAGACCCTGCTCTCCGTGGGAGGGCAGCATGTTTCCCTCGATGCTGGCTGCCCCAGGAGGCCAGAGGAGGGTCACCCACCTTCTGAGCGCAGCGTGGTCCCCATCTCCAAGGGAATGACCAGTAGTGGGAAGACCCCACTGAGTCCCACCAGGAGTGAGCCCAGGAGGGAGCAGATCCAGGTGTCTAGCCTCTCCCCACTCAGCAGGGCCCCCCAGGACTCGCTTTCCTTGTTGTCTAGGCGACAGGCTGCTGCAGCCCCCCGGTTCCGGAGGGCCTGCTGGGAACCCCCAGCCCCTCCCAGGAGCTCCAGGGCAACAGCAGTGAGGAAGAGGAGCCTTTGGCCCGCCATGCCACAGCCAGAGCAGGGACATCCAGGCATGCCAGGTGCTGAAAAACACAAAGGCCACTTACATGAGCTGCCACCCTTGGCTGAACACCTGCTTATGAAATACAGCATCTTAACCTCCCCGGTCAACCCACCATGTGCCATGGCATCTACCCTCCTGCTTGCCTGGCACAGGCCTCTGGGGATCCAAATGGTGGCTGCACAGAGCAAAGGTTCTCTGCTTTTCCACACTCCAGGGACCACACATTTTTTCCTTCTGGGCCCGTTTCAGTCTGTGTGTCAGCATGTCTGCCTGAGGCTAAACTTTCCCTAATGACAGGGTGAGGTGCTGGCTGGGTTCCCCTTAGCCACCGGCAGGCCCGGCCCAGCCGGGTGTCTCTGGCTGCCAGGGGAGGTTTTGCCGCCAGGATGTGCCCTGGTGAGGACATCCCAGGGACCGAGGCTGGGACTATCTACCTTGATGGGGCAACATTAGGGGGTACATGTGGGGAAACCAAGCAGCTGAGCAAGGACAGGACCATTAGAGCTTCTTCCTAGGAAACAAGCCCAATGTCCCTGGGGCACAGAGACAGACAGGAGGGGGACTGAAGAGAAAGGGTCCTTCCATGAGGAGCAGCCCCACAAGTGCTCAGAGTGCTGCCATTAGCTTTGTGCTTTGCACTCACAGCTGTTTGACCGCGCAGGTCCCTGCAGCCCCTCTCCGAGCCTCAGTTTCCTTCTCTATAAGATGATGATAAGTATTGCCTCCCTCAATACTGTGCACACAAGATGTGCCTGCTAATGCCGGTGAACGTGCCTGGCATGGAGGAAGCGCAGAGAGCCCTCCTTATGTTGGGGGAGGCCCACAGCGCTGGGCAGCAGGAATGTACCCAGTGGGTCATCACAGGACAAGGATGTGAATCAATCAAGGGAGAAGTTCAGTCTGGAAACTCAGGCATGAGATTTAAATGTGGTCTGCCCTGCCTCATGCTGGCCGTGACCTTGAGCTGGAGATGTCCCTGCCTCAGTTTCCTCATCTGCTGCTAGAGATGGGAGGGAGGGAAAGCAGCTGCCTCTGGCAGTGCAAAAGATGCCCACGTTTAGGATCACCAGGCCTGAACCGGAGACCCTGATAGAATTCGCTGGGCTCCACTGAGGACCAGAGGCAGGACAGGGAGAGGGCCAGGGCGAGGGCCAGGGCCAGGGCAGGCGTAAAGGCCGAGGCAGGTCACATAGCGGTGAGGGGACCACAGGTTTGGGAGAGGGGAAGAGGGTGCAGAGGAAGAGGGAAGAGGGAAGGGAGAAATCAAGTGTAGGGAGAGAGCTAGAGATAGTGGGAGTCACAGACGACAAGGGGGAGATGAGGGAGAGATGGGGAGCGACGCGTGGGCGACCGGGGAGAAGAGCCCAAGGAAGTTTAACTCCGGGCTGGTCGAGAGGCCCAGGGCGGCCCAGGACGAGGCGGGCCGGGGTCAGGGGGGTCGCCGGGTCCATCCCGCCCAGGGCGCGGGCCCTAAGGGTCTGGCGGTCACTCACCGTGCAGCGGCGGCGGCAGCGACGCTCCGGGCGGCCCCGGCCATCCAGCTGCGGCGCCGCGCCCCGCCCCAGTCCTGCCCCGCCCGGCTCCGCAGGCCGGCCCCCGGCCCGGAGCCGCCCCCAGCACGCGGCCACGTCAAACGGGACCTGTCCGGAACCCGACACGCCGCGCGCCGCGGTGTTGTGGGGAGTGGCTCTCCAGGAGCGCTTCCGTTTCGCGGCCATGGGGGATCCGGACGCTCAGCGCACTTCCGCTGGGGCCCGGCCAGGGTTTTGGCGAGGAGGGCCGGGCGGAAGTGGGAGAACCGTGGGTACCGCGCTCAGCCGGGCAGGGCTGGGCTGGGCGGAGGCGGCGGTGCAGCAGTGACCGCGAACCGCTAGGCGGCTGGGCGTGCGGGTCTGCGCCCCACCTCTTCTCGCGGCTGCAGGCTCCCTCGCGGCCGCACGGGGCGCGCTCGACTGCCGGACTCGCAGCCCCCGGCTGGCCGGCCGCGTCCTGAGTGGGAGGAGGGTTGCCGCCGTCCACTTCTCAGTCGGCCCGGCCTGGCTCCTCCATGAACAAGGGAAAGGGGAAGTGCGTGCCGCAGGGAGGGGCCTAGACCCGGGAACCTCAGAAGAGGGAATTTTATTCTTACTCATCGAATTATTTTTATGCTTTGGTTTTTTTTCATTGGGAACCTCAGACCTTTGTAACCCTTTGGAGTCCAAGGCATGGTGGTTTGACGCTGCTGCTCGCAACTCCAAACCTGAGGGAGCAAGGCCTCTGTGCTCCCCTCTCCTAGAGGAAGTTGGCCTCACCTCTTAGACTAGGGCAGCAAACAATAACATTATTATAACTGTAATTTACTGAATACCTACTATGTGCCATTCAGTCTACTTGCATTCTCATTGAATCCTCATTCTATCCTATTAAGGTGGGCACTGTAAGCCCAGGGTGAAACGGTGGCGCGATGGCACGATGGCAGAGCCAGGATTCAAACCTGGGTGTCCCTGAACCCTGAGCCTGTGATATCACCTCTCCCTTCCAGGGTGTGGGGGTCTGGCTTGGTGTTTCCACATCGCCTGGGAACCAGGCAGGGCTGCAGACTGTTCAGGAAGGGCCATGTGGCACTTACTTGGGCAGAGATTGTGACAAGGTCGGGTTCTCCAGGCCTCTGACCCTCATCGGCCCCCCATGATAGCTCCCTGCATCTGTGCTGAATCGCTGTCCCCTTCCTGGGGGGTTGTGAGGGCACACTCAGCTGTTCCACCTCACACTCCAATGTCTAGACTTTGAGCTCCTACCAGGTGGAATCAGCTTTCCTCTGAAAGTCCCCTGTCTGCCTCATTTGACCAGGCCCATAAGGTTAGCCAGGATGTCCTCCTATGCTCCTCCCTGAGTTCTAAAGTGGAAGCCCTGACTTGGTTTCTTTGCCAAGGAAGAAAGGCTCTCAGGGATGCAACTCTGGGATCTCTAAGATAGTCTTTGCCCTGTATGCAAATCACTCCATCATATGCAAAGCACTTCACAATATACAAATGAGTTCACAATAATACAGTCAGCATTCCTGCCTCTGGGGGCTGAGGGCTGCTGGGTATCAGCCAGTGGATGGGCAAGACCCAGTCAGAAATACCATTTGCCGCTTTCTCACTGGATTTTCCTCTCACCTGGCCTGAAATTTTCACCATCAGGCTTACGAATGGGTTGCAGAAATAAGCACATTGTGGTTGGGGATGGGACTCTGTAAGAGGACAGTGAGCAGGAGGGCCAGGGGGAAAGACATGGTGGGTGGACTAATGTGTAACTGTTAAAAACTGAGTTACCCCGGCTGGTGTGGCTCAGTGGATTGAGCGATGGCCTGCAAACCAAAAGGTCGCCGGTTTGATTCCTGGTCAAGGCGCATGCCTGGCTTGTGGGCCAGGTCCCTGTTTGGGGACATGTGAGAGGCAACTGATCGATGTATTTCTTGCACATTGATGTTTCTCTCCTTCTCTCTTTCCCTCCCTTCCCCTCTCTCTAAAAGTAAATAAATAAAATCTTAAAAAAAAAAAGAATGAGATCTCCCAGGGGGCTTCCAGGTATAACCAAGTGAGAAAGAGTCATAAATAAATATATTTAATATAATCCACTTTTAAAATAATGACAAAAGGAACTATATACATATATATATACACACACATTTGATTATAGGTATTGGTATATATAAATCCATATATAATTGTGAGTAAATAAAAAATATGGAAGATCACATTTTAAGGTATTAACATGACTTCCATGGTGTGGGGAAGAAAAAATATAAAACTTTTATAGTTAAAAAATGTTAAAACAGATATACAATCACTTTTATGTGATGCAATTATGTAAAAAATTATATATAAAATCTTATACACACATATATGTGTAAATATCGGAGTATACTTTGACAAACCTAGATAGTATAAACCTAAGCTACCTGGTATACCACCATCACACATGTGGATGGACCCTCGATGACCGAAACGTAGTTATGCAGCACATGACTGCATGTATGTATGTGTGTGTGTGTGTGTGTGTACATACATGCCTCCTAGCTTGTGGTTATGGTTAAGACAACCAGACTCAGGTACTAGATTTCCTGGGGCAAATTACTTAACTCCCTATGCCTTAGTTTCTGCATCTGTAAAATGAGTTACTGTATTGGACTGTTGTGAGGATTAAATGAATGAATATATATAAAGCACTTAGAACTTTACCTGGCCTATAGGAATTCTGTTTAAGGGTCAGATGTTGTTGGTTATATGTATAACTATATGGGCATACAGAAAATGTTACAGCCATGAAGAGATACATCAAAGGCACAGGGTGGGGGCATCCTCTCTCCTCTCGCGAGCGCAGAGAAGTTTTCCCAGCACATTTATCAGTTGGTTTGAAGGTCTCAGGGACCGAGACTTCAGCGGGGCGAGGTGGGCCGGGGCACTGACTGCGCGGGTCTGAGTGTGCAGGAGGGGCTGGGGGCTGCAGACCCCTTTCTTCGACTTTGCTGGATTGCCCAGGTTCTGACCTTGACACATTACTCCTGGCGCTGGTCCCTCTAGGAGGGGCCTTTCTTAGCAACGAGGCCTCAGCTTCTGTTTCCAGGCAGGACTGACCGGGCCTCCTGACCTGGCAGTGGCTGCGACGCCAGCACGGCCTGGCATGCCAATGCTCTGACACCCTTCCCCTCCTCGGGCTGTGCCAGGCTAGAGGCTGCTGCCGGGGTGGATGCATGTTTCTTCTGCTTCCAGAGTGTGGCCTTCACCTTCTCAGGGCTTTCTGTGGGGCTGCAGGCAGGCAGCGATCTGCTGTAGAAAGGCGTCTGAGGCTCAGGGCGGTGAACACCTTGCCCAAAGTCTCAGAGGAAAAGAGGCAGCGTCGGGTGCTCACCCAGAGCCCACTGCTCCCACGGAGGCCTCGGGCTCCACCTCTCAGAACCGGACCTGCCCCTCTGGAACCCCTGACCCTAACCCTCTCTCGAGTTTTCTTTCCAGAACAGCCTTAGCTCCTCCGTGAGTTCCTGGGGTGCTTTTGCCCATGAACCCAGAACCCTGGCCAGATGATGCCCCATAACTCCACAGGGCCTCTCCCTCCCACCCCCCACCACTCAGCCAGTCTTCCATGGGCAGCCGAGGCACAGCCAAGCTCACTATTTCCTGCCCAGCCTCTCTGCCTTTCCCACCCCCTCTGTGACCCTCACCCCATCCCTGGCAGGTCTGGCATGTTTTTCCCCTTCCACTGTCTCTGGATTAAAACCCAGCCTGTTTACAAGGCCGCGTCTTCCCTGTGCCTTATGGGTCTGTCCAGACGGAAAGACCTCAGTGTGCTGTGTCTTTGGGGCGCTGAGTTTTGTCCTCTGTGTTCACAGGCCTCCTCTACCGCCACCACCACCTCGCTGTGGGCTTCTGGAAAGAAAGACAAGTTTGTCCTGACTGGTGTGGCTAGGTTGGGCTTCGTCCTGTAAGGTCACCAGTTTGATTCCCAGTCAGGGCACCTGCCTAGGTTGTAAGAGAGAAATATCGATTGGTTTCCAAACCTGCCACCCAGGCATGTGCCCTGACCGAGACTTGAACCCTCAACCTTTCGGTTTACGGGACGAAGTTCTGACCAACCGAGCCACACCGGTCAGGGCCCCGTTACATTTTGAAGGACCTGCTGACAGTGCACAGCACCCAACTACGTTTCCTTACTGGCTGTATTGCTTTCTCAGTATCACCCTTGAGTCTTGAGTTTACTCTTGAGTCTTCTGGTGGGTCATCCCATCATCTCCCCAAAACAAAAGCAGTAGACGGTAGGAGCCAACCCTGGGTTTGGCCTGGTTTTGAACTTCACAGGAAGGACATTTGTCTTCTGGGACTGGCTTTTCCATTCAGCAATATTGTGCTGAGATTCAATCATGACCTTCTGAGGAAACGGTTTATTTGCTTGCGCTGCTGAATGATGTGCCATTGTGAAAATGAATCCACTGCCATTTATTTAGCCATTTCCTTGCTCATGGGCACCTGGGTTATTTCTAGATTTTTGCTGTTAAGAACAGGGCCCTGGCTAGCGTGGGTGAGTTGGTTGAGCACTGCCCTTGAACCAAAAGTTTGCCAGTTGGATTCCTGGTCAGGGCACATGCCTGGGTTGAGGGTTCAGTCCCAGGCAGCCCATCAATGTTTCTCTCCCTCCCCCCACCCCTCTCTCTCTCTAAAAAAAAAGAAGAAGAAAGAAAGAAAGAACAGGACAGCTTTGAAAGTTCTTGTCCCTGTCTCTTGGAGCACATGCCAAAGCTTCCCTTGACGGAGCTGGGCCTCAGCTGTGTAAGATAAAGACCAGACTCTGTGCCCGCTGTCCCTGCTGCTGGCCAGTGGTGTGTCAGTTGCACTCTGACTGGCGACGCACTGGCGATTCCGTGGCTCCACCTCTTCTCCCGCACTGGGTGCTGCCTGGGCTGCTAATTTCTGCTCCTAGAACGGTGTGAAATTGCATCTCATTGTGGTCTTCATTTGCATCCCCTCATCACCCATGAGCATCCCTTAGACGTGCATCAGACAAATGTTTCCTCCTCTGGAAAAATGCCCAGTCCTGTCTTCTAGCTAGTTTTCTGTGGGATCACTTGTTTTTTGTTTTTTTCTCTAAGGATTTGCAAGAGTTTTCATGTATTTTCGATGCTCATCCCTTGGGTTGTTCGAGGCAGACGTCTCCTCCAGTTTGTGGGCTGCTTTTCACTTTCTCTCAGGTGTCTCCACTTCTCTGTTGCCCCCCACACCTGTGCAGGGAGGCCCACGGGCGTTGAACCCCACGTGTGCGCGTGTGTAGGGAGGGCCGGGGGTCTCGAGTCCCACCCCTCGTGGAGTCCCGCCCCTCGTGGAGACCCACCCCACTGCTCTTTCTTCCTGCGGCTGTAAGGGACCCCAAACTCTCTCCCAGCTTCGGCTGAAGCGGCCCGGTTGGGGGAGCTCCTCTCTGCTCGCGGTGGGCATGCCGGCGCAGGGAAGGCCTGACTGAGCCTGTGCCCCCTCCGCCCCCACGGAGTTATTTATCACTTCCCGCCCCTCACCTGGGGGCCGGGCCCCTCTTTGCTCCGCTGGGCACAGCCCGCTGCACTCCGCGCTCCCTGGGGGCTGGCGGACGCGGGGGAGGGGCGCTCCGGGCCGGCCCTCCGGAGGCGGGGGCGGGGGCCGGGGCCAGGCCTGCGGCGGGAGCTGGGGTAGGGGGCGGAAGCTGCCGGAGTAGATAAGGGCTGAGGTCGGTTCTGCGGTGAGACAGTGCGGGACGCTGCCACCTCCCCTGGCCTCCCCCGAGCCTGTCCCCACTCCCGGAGGCAAGGTCTGCCCGGCGGCTCCCTCCTCCCAGCCCCGGGCTCGGCCCGGCCGAGCCCCCAGGGAGCAGAGGGAGGTGGGGCTTCAGCTTGCTCATTCAGTTCCAAAGCTCAGTTATGTTAACTGGAAAACGGGGGCGGGAGCCTCCACTTACCTTACACGGCTGTCGGAGACAGAACCAGTCTGGGCTGGTGAAAGGCCTCTGTGGATTGGGGCTTTTTGTAAAGGATGTGCACCCTGAGCTCCTCTCGTTGCCCCTGCTGCACCCCCTGGCTCTCCTGGCTTCATCCCCATTGTACAGATGGGAAAGTGGGGGTCTCGCCTCGAGTCCCAGAGCCAGCCAGCTCAAAGCCAGGAGGGAGGAGGATGAAACTCTTCCCACTGCCTCCAATCTGGGGACTCAGCTAGGTTTGGAGGAGCCTGATGCTTATACAATTTGGGGACTCTCTTGAAGGAAATGATGACAAGGTCACAAATATAAATTAAAAAATTTGGGCCTAGGGATTGAACCCGCAACCTAGGTGTATTGCTGCCGACGGTCTAACCAACTGAGATACCCAGCCAGGACCACGATTATAAATTTGCTCAGGCCTCTCTCCCAGGACCTTGGAAGGGACCCAAGCAAGTGAGAAGTTCAAGTCCAGCTTTTTGGTTTTCTGGCCTCACCCACAGGCACCCTGGAAAAGCTGGCACCCCTCTTCTTACAGGATAGGGCAGACACTGGCAGGCCTGCAGATCAGGGGGCCCAGCTCAGCAGGGAGCGGCCTGGAGAGGCCCGGTGGTGGGGAGCCCCACCCCGTGCGTGCCCAGGCAGCTGTCTGCAAGCCCAACCCGAGAGCAGAGGCAGGCAGGCAGGCAGGCAGGCCCTGGGGATGCACCGGGCTGGGCAGAGCCAAGCCCTCCCAGTGCCATCCAGTCCTGGTTGTCACTTAGGGCCTCTGACCCTGTGGGTGGGGGTGGTAGGGAGCAATTGCCAGGAGAAAAGGAAGGGGACCTCTCCGGGGTGATGCAAGTGCACCTGGCTTGGAGGCACACGGGATTGGGGTTCGAGCTCCTGCAAGCCTTGGTGACCTTGGGAAGACCTCTTTACCTTGGTTTCTTTATCTATAAAATGGGAGTAATAACGTCCCTACTTGTCAGAATTCTGATGAAGCTTAAATGAGGCCATGCGTGAAGAAGGGCTGAGCCCTGAGAGACAATTTCCCTTCTGTGAACTCTCCAGGCCCAGGGAGGCCTTTTCCTCTCTGCTTTGGGGTGACGTCACTTACCGCGGGGTGGTGTCTCAGGCCCAGAGTTGACATTTAAGCCCGTGAATGCCTGGCACCAATGCCCTGGTTCTAACCACCAGGGAGGACCGCCCCTCAGGTTCATCTTCCCAGGGAGTTACCTGCCGCAGCTAGGTGTGCATGCCCAGGCCGGGAGCCACGGGGAGCCCCACACTCTGGGGTCTGCTCACCTTTCTGGATGTTATCACCTCTCTGCTCTCAGGGGCACCTGAGGCTGGAATTTTTCCAACTCTGATGTCCCATCATAACCTGGGCCAGGAGAAGCAGGAGATTCTGGTGATGGGGAGGGAGCAGGGGAATGGGGGTAAGCCATGGCCATGCGGCTGGGCAGCAGGGACTCTGAAAGGTCCGAAGGCCTTTTCTGGACAAAGAGGTGCTGCTTTGCCTCCGGGTTTGCACACGATTTCCATGGTGGTCAGAACTGAGTTCTCATGTCAGACCTGCCCCTTCTGGCCAGCTGACCTCGCACCACTCACTCTTCCCCTCTGGGCCTCGGTTTCCTCATCTGTGAAGTGGAAATCACAATACCTGCAGCTGCTGAGAGGATTATAAGACGCTGTGTATGTAACATGCCTGATGAACCCTGGCCCTGGACCAGCAGCTCAGTCAGTTAGAGCCCCGCCTTTGGGCCTCTGAGTTCTCTGTCGCAGAGAGGGAGCCCCTTGGCATGGGGCTGGGAACTGCAGCTTCAGCACGGCCAATCAGGGCAGCTCAGAGTGAGGCCAGGGGCCCTGGGGTGCCGAGAAGAACAGGGAGCAGAGGTTCTCACCTCGAGTCAGGCAGGTGAAGGGGAAAGGAAGGAGGAAATGGGGCTTCGGAGTGTTGATGGGAGTGGCCTCTCTTGTGTCCCATTGGCCACATGAACACCCTGCAGGTTTTCAAGGCAGGCGTTTTCCAAATGGGGAAAGCTGAGGCTCAGGGCGCCGAGCACACCTGCCCAGGCTCACACAAGGCGCGCTGTTGGGTCTGTCTGGCTCTGCAGGCTGGACGCTGGCAGTCACTGCCACTTTCTTATCTGCCCGACAGGGTTGCGAGTGAAGCAGGTGATCTCGGAGGTTCAGAGCAGCTGACCAGGAGACGTGGCTGGGAGACCCAGGGCTGGAGCTGAGGAGAACTGGCTTGTAGTGACAGCAGAGACCCCTGGAGTAAGGGAGTGAGCACACCGTCGCAGGAGGGCTTCAAGTAGAGGCCTCCCGAGCCCCCACCAATGTATTCCAATGGCCGAGGAGCTGGAAGAGGGTCTGCGGGGCATCTGCATGGCTCATAGCAGCCCCCAAACTAGCTGAAAGGTTTCTGAAGTTCCTTATTTTATCTTCAAAAGTCATACAGTTGTTCATCCTTCTTTTTAATGTCAGCTTCCCCCCTTTAAAAACAAAACAAAACAATAGTGTCCCCTCCAAATCTCTACCTAAGTGGATGTCCCAGAAGACGTGCCGCGGTGTGCATGGTGCCCGAGCAGGGGACCCCAGGCCCTGCGCCCCTTGGCCTGGTGTGAGAGAGAGCAGGGGCGGAGCTAAGGCCAAGACCCTGCCTGTCCCCTCACAGTCTGGGGCTCTCCCTGCCTCTGGCCCGGGGCCTCCTGTCCCCTCGCACAGACGGCTGCCAGCCCAACCCGACTCTCCCACTAGGGATGCTCGGGATGCTTCACCCCTCCCTTCAGTCCAAGAGTCCTTGTCCAGAGGGGCATTTCCCATCTTCAGCCCTCTCTGCATGCAACCAGCACCCAACTCACGGATTTCTGTGCCCCTTAAGAGGAAACTGAGGCCCAGAGACTAGAGGTGCTGACCCCAGGGACACAGCAGGAGGGCTTGTTGGTTGCCCAGGGTGGGGGGGTCTCGGGGCAGGTGGAGTGCGTAGGTCTGAGGAGAGGGCGCCAGATCTGGGCCCTGGCCAAGGAGGCAGGAGGGAGGAGGGAAGGCCACGGGGCACCGGGGGCTGCTGCCTGGCAGGTCCCTGTGCCCAGGGTAGGGAAGTTTCTTATTTCTCCTGCTCGACTTCCCCCTTTGATTTATTATAGCCATGAAATGCTCTGCTCTCTTCTCTTTTCCTTGCTGTCTCCGGGGCTAGAGGAGCACAGACCTCCCTAGGCACCGGCCCCAGCCTCGCTGGACTCCTGTCTCCTGCCCTGGGTTGAGCCCAGGGTGCCAGAAACGAGAGGTGAGTTGGGGCAGTCGGGTGGGATGAGCAGGGGCCCAGGCCTCCCAAAGACCAGCCTGGGTTGGACCCCCGGGGCTGGCGACATCTCACCCAGGAAGGGCTGGGGCTGGGCAGAGGGTGTGGCAGGCCGTTGTGGACTTGAAAGCAGATGGCTCCCTGGGGTCGTGGGGGTGGCGGGCTCCCGGCCAACGAACTCAGTGAGGCTTGGGGTCTCTGGGCCCCGTCAGGGTCTGAAGGCCAGGCACAGAGAAATGGCTTCCACCGGGTCAGAGAAATGGCTTCTCTGTGACCCCTGACCCCATATTCTGATTAAACAACGGCCAAGGCAGGCCTGGCTCAGGCTGGTCTGGGGATTGGTCTGAGAACCCAGAGGAAGGCATGAAGCCTGAAGCCTGGGAAACCCCAGCTCCTCCAGGCCGCAGCTGGACACCGCCCTGCGGCCTGGCTGAGGTAGGTAAGGGCTGGAGTCTGACCCTCGGGCTGCCCCGCAGGCCTGCCCGCGGCCGGAGCATTTCTCTGCCTGCCGCTGTGCGGTGCCTGTGGTAATGGGGCTGTTGGCGTTTTGCAATGGGCCGGGGGTGGGGAGGCTGCGCACACATGCTTCCTGTGGTGACTGGGCGCTTCCTGTTTTCTCAGGCGCCGGACTTGCTACTGTCGATGTGGAAACAGGGGCAGCTGCAGCCTGGGTGGCTCCAGGCTGGGCTCCCCGACTCTGCCCAGAGGAGCCTAAGAGGGCCCGCCACCCTGAGCCCCAGACTGGGCTAGATGGCCTGAGTTACCCCCCACCCCAGGCCTCTGTCTTTCCCACCCCAACAGCTTCCGCCAAGAGGAAGGAGTCAGGCAGGGCTGTTACTCAAGGCTGAGCAGGTGGCCCAAAAGGTCAGAGCCCCAGGGGTGAGAGCTCTAGGCCAGTGTCAGGGCACGTGGCTTTGGTCTCAGTTCTGTCCTGCGTTCACTGCATGGCTTGGCCACCCCAGGCCCACTCGAGGCTTGGTTTTCTCTTTTGCGTTGTAATCATGGCACCAGCGACCTTAAAATCCTTCATCCATTTCTGCCCTGATTTGGACTTGATTTTTAGGTCCTAAGAGCCTCAGCTTTGGGGATAGGGTGAGCACCGAGGCTGGGGGTGCTCAGCACAGGCCTGGACAGAGGGGGGACTTGGACAGACTTGGGGGATAGAAAGGGCATGGCAGGCGGGGGGCCAGACTGGAACAAGGCTTAGAGGCGGGAAGGCCAGGACCAAGTTTTGGAGGCAGGGTGTTGATGGGACAGTCAGAGAGAGTCCCTTGTAGGTGACAAGGTTGATCCAGAAGGATCAAAAGCAGGAGAAAGAGTTTAAGGACCTCTGTGTTCCTGCCAACCTTAGGAAAGGGCCTGGCACCCTCCTCACTTTCTTCCTCAGGAGAAAGACCAGTGGTTGCTTGGAGGGTTGAGGCTGGGCCAGCCCTTCCCATCCCCCAGGCCATGAGTACCCTGTGTGGTACGATGTGGGGATGTGGGAGCCTGGGAGGGACCCAGCCTTTCCCCATCTGTCAGGTGCCTGGAGTTCCACCATGAGGGCCAGGCCTTAGGATTCGGCACTGCCCTCTTCCCGACTGTGTTTTGTCTTGTTTGTTTTGTTTGAAGCTTCTATTGCAAGAGGGGGAGGGGAGATGACTTTGCTTCTTGTTGGGTTTGCTGACAGCATCTGACCTCTGGAGGAAGAGTCTTTTTTGCAGGAAGGTTGGGGCCTGAGCCCCTGGGAACTGACCAGTCCACTAGCTGAGTTCAGCCACACCCTTGGTCCAGGCGATTCTGAGAGCCCCACAGGGAGCTCCGTCTACACCTCAAGGCCATTCCAGACAGAGCGCAAGAGGTCTTGCGATTTCAAGACCTTGAGGCCCAGCCTGCGGGGCCATCAGGCCAGCCTGGGCCCCGCCATCCTGTCCCTTGCCTTGGTGCCCTGGGCCAGCCCAAGTGCTGAGTTGGCGGCTCAGCAGCTGCTTCTGCCCACGGAGGCCCAGTTATAAATAAGCCCAGTGTGGCCAAGTCATCAAGTTCTGCCTCAGCCGCATTACCTCAGTGACCGCAGGTTGAAGCTGCCCAAGAGCTGGGCCCACCGGGCTGTGCCCACCCAGGCCATGGGCTGGACTAGCCTTGCTGCCTCCTGGAGTCCCCAGACCCAGGGTTTGTGCATCTGCAGCCACTGAGATCTGGGCCTCCCTGGACACAGGCCACAGAAGGGGCAGGGCTGTCCTGCCTGCACGGAGCCGGCAGCCATGTGCAAACCGAAACCAGGAGGAGTGAAGTGGCTGTGGCCACAGCGGCTCCAGCCCCCAGCCCCCGCTCCCACTCCATCCCCAGCAGCCCCATCCCCCCTCTCCCCATGGCTTCCTCTTTCCTTCCCCACACAGCCCCCCAACCTCCCACTGCCTGGCCATCTCTCTCTGGACAAACTGCAAGCAGCACACAATGCCCTGCAGAGGCCAGCCCATGGGTCCCCTTCTCTTCCCCTCCCCCAGGACCCCATCAGTCAGGGCTCCTTAGAGCAAGAGACCCTTCCCACCCAGGCCCAGCCCACCCTGGCCTGCCCAAGGCTCATTCCCACAATTCTCAGTTCCTCTTCGTGCTTGGAAAATCTCCAACCCCAATGGCCGCCACCATACTGCGTGTCCTTGTCTGAGGGTGACTCTTCTGGGCACCCTCAGCCTTCATGGGGGTCCAAGGAGTCTGGGGTGCTGTGGAGGGCAGGAGGCCCCAGCCCGCACTCTCTTTGAGTTGAGTTTTGGCCCACTCTTTGGGCTGCTGTGAGTCGCAGGCCCTTGCGCCGTGCAGGACTGAGCTGGGATGACGGACCCTGGGCCCGGCCCCCCAGCACACGCTGCGCGGGAGACGCAGGCCGGTCGGGCCGCAGCGGGGAACTGCTCCAAAGGGAGACGACAGAGCACGGCACTGATGCTCATTACTAATGACAGTTTAAGGTGCGTATCGGCCAGCTCTCTGTCCCCAGAACAAGGCTGTCCCATTATCGCCATCATAAATGGAAACGGAGGCTCAGGGGGGACACGCGGGTCTGAGACCACACCGCTGGAAAGGGTCTGCACTGCGGTTCGCGATCTGCAGACGCCCAGTCCCATTCTCTCCCCAGCCGACTGCTGCCTCGCTCCGGCTCAGACCTCAGTGTCCGCACCGGGAGGGCAGACGTTTCCTAGCACTGTGTGTGACAAGGGTAGAAGCAGGGCTGGCCTGGAGCTCGAGGCCTTGGACAGCAGAGTTGTCAAATGGCTGCCTCTGGCCAGGCCATGCGTGCTGGAGCCCTTGGGCCCGTTCCTTTCCTCCTGCCAAGTCCAGGTGAGGCAAAAGCCCCGGCCTGGACCCTGCTCAGCCACAGCCACCGTCTGACGGTCATCTAACCTCTCTGAGCCTCTGAGTCCTCTTCTGTGAAACTGTCATTTCACAAACACCGAGCTGGAAACAAGCTGTCTCTGAAGCTAGGACACAGCCCTGCCCACAGCTCTGTGGAGAAGGCAGAAGAGTTACAGAATCCTGAGAGCTCTGAGAGGGAAACTGAGCGTGTGGGGCACCAAGAAAGGAGTGAGAAATACTACCCGGGGCGAGGGGGAGGTGAGGGGGGTGGTCCCGCCAGCCATGGGCCCTAAAAGACTAGAAAGAGTTCCCCAGAAAAAAAACGGGGATGGGCTCTCCACGCTGAGTCACATCCCTATGTTTTCAGCATTTCCCATGGCCTGAGCGCCCTTCCTTCCTCTGGGCCAGGTGAACTCCTATCCACCTGTCAAGGCCCATGGATACATCATAGGATGACCAGGCCTGGCTGGCTGGGCAGCTGCACATCTCCTCTCTCCCGCCCTGGGTCTGAGCAGACCCAGCGACCAGTCGGCCTGGGTCACGACGCCCTTGCCAGCCCCACCCGCCAGGCATCTGCTCCCGAGCTCCAGCCCCCCGCCGTCCCCAGCTCCGAAAAGCACCGTTTCCCTTTTCTGGGTGACCACACGCCATGCACAGGGAATTTCCATCGCAGCCTGCGGAGCCTCTGATTCACTCAGACCCCCCATACGGTTAACTCCTTCTGGGCCTGCGCCTTCTGCTGCTGCCCGCTGAGCTGCCCCCACCCTGCCTGGGACCCCTGAGGAGCCTCCGGCTGGCCTTGGGCTCCACGGTCCGGATGTGGAAGCCAGCCTCTCGCTCCCTGGCCCACTCAGGGTCCTCTCACTCCCGTCCCAGGCGCAGAGAGCCCTGCCCAGGGCGCAGGGCCATGCTCAGGGGCATTGAGCTGAGCACGGTTCCGCAGTAATGCAAGCCTGGGTCTAGTCCGATTCTAGCCCTTTCTGCTCTGCGACCTGGGGCGGTCTGGGCCCTGTTTCTCATTGTAAAATGGAGACAATTCCTGTCCCAGAGCCCGGCTGTGAAAACCCAGTGTGCTGGGCCCATGAAGGGAGCTCAGTAACAACCACTTTTCCTTCTCCTTTCCCAAGGGCCCCTCTTCCCCCGTCACAGGGGCCCTACTCCAGACCCAAGCCCTTTCTTCAGTCTGGCTTTCCCCTGCCAAGACCTGGCGGCTCAGACAGGGTGTGGGAGAAGGTGGGAAGGGGAGAGGGGAGGCCGAGGCTGCAGTCTCGGGGCTCCCCTCTGCCAGCCGCCCAGCCCCCTGCGTTTCTCAGTTTTTCCAAGGCAGCGGCGGAGAGGCCTGGTGGGAGCTCTGAGAGGCTGAGGACGCAGAGGTCCCGTGCCGCAGAGACAGAGCTGAGCCTCCCTCCCTCCCGTGCACACGGGACTTCGCACATGCTGTCTGATCTGAGTCTCACAGCCCCATGCGGGGCATCCTAGGATGGCCCCATTTCACAGAGGAGGACATTGAGGCCCCGGGCAGTGACGGGTCCTCGGCGACACGGCGAATGAAGGACGGGGACAGGGTTCAAATCCAAGTCTGCCTCTGGCAGGCTCGGTAAGCACGTGTGGAGGCCCATGAGGGACACTGGGGCTGACTGGACCCCGACTGTATACGAGTCCCCTGGCCGTCTACAGACCCCTGGCCGTCTCGTTCAGTCCTTTGAACAGTGCGGGAGGGAGGCCTTGTTGGCCTCTCTGCAGAGATGGATCCTCTGGGCTCTGGCCAGGGGAAGGGACTTGCCCAGAGGCCACACACCCTGTCTCGGGGAAGGACCCTCGGGCCCTGAGAGAGAAGAGGGTGGTGTCAGGGGTGCCGCAGACGAGGGGGCTGAGGGGAAGCAGCTCCTGTCCTCAGTGAGCCAGCAGCGTGGGGGGTGCTGCCCGTGGTGAGCAGAAGGAAGTCGCTGTGGGTGGCGGTGGGTTTGAGGTGCCGGAGGCTGAGTGATGTGGCCAGGAGGTGAGCTCCTTGTCTGGAGGCCTGGTCAGCAGGAGACAAGGGTGCGGTGGGGTGACCGTGATTCAGGGCCCAGCGGAGGTCGGCCCGCTCTGGCGATCTGTGCCTCCCGTGGTTGGGACTGTGGACAGCGGACAGTGGACAGTGGACGGGAGGGGGCACAGATGGGAGGTGAGACTCAGGGGGCCGGGGAGAGATGGAGGTAAACAGGGAAGAGGGTCTCTGGAGGACAGCCTGGAGGAGGTGAGCCCTTGAGAGATAGAGACTTAGGGTGCCGAAGGGGGTAGCCTGTGAGCAAAGGCTGTGGGAGATTGAGAAAGAGGTTCTGGAAATGTTGAGAAGTGTCTTCTGGCTGGAGGTGGGGCCGGGGCACGCCCACTGGGGGAGGGGGAGGGTAGAAAAAGCTGGCTGCGCTGAGTGTCGGGGGCTGCGGCATGGGCCTCAGAGGCTTGCACTTAGGCC
>PVJI01014934.1:0-21239 GCA_004026765.1 Micronycteris hirsuta
ATTTTTTTAAGAAAGCTGGGATTTACTCTCGAAGCCAAAATGTTCCTATTTTTAAAAAGTCCTCTGGTAGAGACTTGTTCATTGCTCTCTCTCCTCTGTTCCCTTTTCCATTAGACGGGTAGCCCTTCGTAGAGACAAGCCTGGCTGAAGTAAAATAATCCTAGTTTGTGTGGAGTTCAAACCCGAGAGTAGATATGCCGGCGTCTGCAGACTGCCTGAGGCGAAGTCCCAGCTCGACTCGTTCTTGTCTCCACCCTCTGCACCCCGTGAGCCTGCGCAGGGTGGGCACGCTGTGGGCCCACACGTGTGTTTCTCTGATGTCTGAGTCCGTGAACGGGCAAAGGAAGCCTACTTGACTCAGGAAAAAAAATTTTTTTTGATGGGTTTGAGAAGCTTCGTTTTCAAAAAAAAAAAAAATTAACCTAAATTCTCCTTAAACCCTATTGCTTGGTGAGTTTAGGAAACATGAATAATTTACTCATTTATGTTTAAATATATGTTTCACCCAAGGAGGCACTTTTGGAGGATCTGAACAGCATTGTCAGTTTGAGAAAAATACCTGACATGTTTGAAAATGAGGAGCTGGACTCTCTTGCGCTTAAGATTAGATCCGTTGCTGAACAGAGCACTTACATGGATAGTAGAGAAGCTTTATTTTCGTTCTTCCAAAAGGTATTTTTTTTTGTACATTGGCTTTATCAAATTGTCATGTTAAGTTAAAAGTAGACTACATTCATAATTCGTGTACAGGATTTTCAACTTGGGCAGTTTGTTTCGTTCTTTGCACGAGTTTTGAAAGCCACAGTAACAACTGCCGACTGCACACGCCAGCACACAATATCTCGGGCCAAAGACGAGCCACAAACTGGGTCGCACTGTCAGGGGCTCCAAAACACGGCACCGGCTGGCGATGCCGCCAGGCAAGACCCATTGGGACGTCCTGCGCTGAGACTCCCGCCCAGCCAGTGAGGTTCTTATTGGCAGGCAGGCAAGAAACGATTGTTTTTATCCCTCTGAATCATAGCCCTACAATCGGCCAGGAGGTGATGGGTACAGAAGAGACGGGCCAGAAAAAGCAGGTGCTATTCAGACAGCACTCAGTGGGGGGCGGCTGTGGAAGGACCACTCTGATGAGGGAGCCAAACTTCACCAGGGGCCCAGGTGTCGTGTGCCTTTCCGGTGTGATGGCTGACCAGTGGCGTAGCTGACGGATAGACGTGATCACCCGAACCAGAGGGTCCCCTGGGGAGGCCACACAGGCCAGCGCATTTCTGGTGCCCAGTTCTACCTCTCAGGGAGTCATCTGGAAACTGAACTGGGCAGCCCTGCATTCCTCAACAGGTACTTTGTGATCTGGCGCAAGAAGAAGGTGTAAAAAACTCCAGAAATAGAATCCACCGTTGAGAGAGAACAAGTGATAGAGGAACGGGCGCTTGCATTGAGTTGTTTGAAAAGGCCTCCTGGTGGCGGAAAGGAGGATAGCAGTCAGCCTGCTGGCGTGCGGCGCACCAGTCGCTCGGGGGTTTATCCAACAGATTGCACTGCTAAAGAAAAACAAAGGAGTTCTGGTTCGGGATGCGGAGGATAGTGCCCTCCAGAAATAAAACCGAGAACTCCAGTTAGAAGTTGATTTTAATTATGTGAAATGGTTTGAAGTGTCTTGCAGTAATCGGCAGTGAAGGCACACTTTAAACTTAAGGCTGGACATCAAGTGGGAGTTAGGTGTGGGTAGAGCAAAGAGGTATTTTCGTTTTCAATGTAAACATTCTGCATTGTGTGAAATTTGCATGGAGCAGTTTAATTTGCTTTTGTACGGTTTTTGAAGTCCTTCCAAGAGGCCAGGAACAGCAGCAGCGCAGCGGGGTCTTGAGGGGCAGAGAGGGGGGAAGGATGTGGGCACAGCTTGGAGAACCAACGCTTTGCCTAGGCCCCGAGAAACTGTGTGAGCGCTGAGCTTTCCCTGCAGCCCCTCGGCTGTGGAGCCCACTAATACCTCCCCAGTGCTCCACCCGTGACATCCATCTGTTTCTCTGTGCGACTGTCACCTTGATGCATCTGACCACTTCTCACTTTGGGTGTCTGTGGGTCTTAAATGCGCCCTCCCCAGAGGAAAGAGTACGTGCTCAGACGCACCACCATCTGATACAAGGGCCCCCACTGAACAGACCCCCTCGTGCGGGCTGGCTTATACAAGGGACGCTCTGCAGTCTGGTGTCTCCCCCACACAGTCCCTGCTGAGAGGATGGGGTCGCATAGGGCAGGGCCTGGCTGCAGTCCTCAGAGGGGCCCCGTGGGAACTGTCGTTGCCCCGGCCGGGCTCGGGCGGCAGCGGGCACTCAGCACACAGCGGACCGGCCTCCCGTCCGCTCTCTAGGGAAGGAATTGAAACAAGTACTTTTTCAGAGCAATGGATTGCATTTTAACAACTTGTATGTTCCTTCGTTTTCAGAGAATATTTAAAAATTTGCATATTCTGATGATAATGAGCCCTGTAGGGCCTCACCTGCGCCAGAGCTGCCGGGCTTACCCGTCCATGGTCTGCGCCTGCACCATCGACTGGTACGAGAAGTGGCCGGAAGAGGCCCTCCTTCTGGTCGCCAGCTCTTTCCTAAGAGAGAAGGTGGACTTAGAGCGCAGAGAGGTAAACACACTCCTCCGACAGAGCCCGTCCGAGGGAAGGTTTCGGTGTGTTCACAGAGTCTGACGGTGTCGTGTCTCTGAACAGCTGTGAACCCCACCTGTGAACCCCAGGTGGGCAAAACTAGGCAGCTCTGGGTAAAATTATGAAATAAGTCGAGTGTTTATCTTGACTCTTGATCAATTCCCCGTCTTTTTTGCCCCCCAATTCATCTTATTTCGAAGACGCCCAGATTCCTCCCTGCCTGGGTCTCATCACGCTTCTACCCTGCCCCCACCTCCCCATCCCACCCCCCGGGGCACAGCCAGTTTCCGTGAAAGGAAACAGCCTTCATTTTAACCCCTGGACCTGTGAGAAGGCTGCCGCAGCCTTCTGCGTATTTACGCTCCATTTCTCTGGCTTGGCTGCCACAGCAGAACGACAAAGTGAGAGCACAGCCGCACACAGAATTGCCTCAGAGTTTATGAGCCGCAAGTAAGGGTTCTTTCCAGAGCGATTCATCGGAAGATCCCGTGGGTACTGAAAGATGTGGATGCATGAAGACCTGGAACCCAGCGAGGCACCAGGAAGGGGCTTGTAACCTTATTTGTCCAAGGGTTCGAGGAAAGCAAAGGCCAAAAAGGTAGAGACAGGTGGAACCAGGAAGAAAACGCAGCTGGCTTAAAAGTGACCGGGTGGTTGGCAGGCTTTGGCGGACTGGAGGGGGGTAGGTAAGACTAGATTGTGTCTCCTTCAGCATTCTCTCCACAGCCAGGCAAAGAGGGTTGTCTTTCTACTCTCATTTTTTTTTAAAGATTTTATTTATTTATTTTTAGAGAGAGGGGAAAGGAGGGAGAAAGAGAGGGAGAGAAACAGCAATGTATGGTTGCCTCTCACATGGCCCCCACTGGGGACCTGGCCCGCAACCCAGGCATGTGCCCTGACTGGGAATCGAACCAGGACCCTTTGGTTCCCAGCCAGCACTCAATCCACTGAGCTACACCAGCCAGGGCTCTACTTTCATTTTGTTCACCTGTATATCCATATATCCTCTGAGCCCTTGCATTTTTGCAGCTTTTTTTTTTAACTCAAGGAAGTTGAATATCTTGCTATTGATAACCTACTTTAAGAAAGAAAGATGGGAGGTAAAGAAAGCACCATAAACATGGCCCATTGACAGGGGTGCCCTAAATCCTCGGGTGGCTGTCGCAGACGTGAGGGGTCAGCCTAGGGGGAGGAGTCTGGCCCGTCACTGGTCATTACATATTGTTGCCGCTCCCCCCAGCACCATCCCAACTACTGAAACTCATCTATTCTCGGTCCCATTCATCCAGGCCCTTTTCTACATTCCCATATCCAAAAGTGATACACTGTTTCAAATTATTCATAGTGTTCCCTTTGCTCTTTTTTAAAAATGTATATTTGGATTGCCTTCTCTTAATTCTTAAAAATTACTTTTTCAGAACTTAAAAGAAAAACTTGCCCCAGCATGTGTCCAAATCCACAAAAGTATAAACGACTTGAACACAAAGTACTTCCAAAAAACAAGGAGGCATAATTATATCACTCCCAGAAGCTACTTGCGATTCATAGACACATTTGCACACATTCTGAGGTCACGAGAGGAGGAAATGCAAACGAAGAGGTAAGACTTTGCATCAGAATACGGATTTTTATATTTATGTTTACATTATTTTTCATTGGTGCTTTAATCTGTACAGACAAGCACTAACTATTGAGACTCAACCTGCCTCTTCATTGTGGGGAAAGGCAGAAGCCACAGACGGCCTGGTGAGGGGCATTCAGAGGCCCCCCCCCCCGCCCCCGCCCCCGTCAGGGCAAGGCGGGCAGATTCAGCCAGTCAAGAGGCAGCGCGCCCTGTGAGGTTCAGAAAGTTGATTGCTAATGTAGACCACTCCCCTCGTCCCTTACCCCTTGGGACTACCCCCAAATAAAAGGAGGCAGGTGACTGCCATGCAGATGAGGGACACCTGGCGCTGGAGCCGGTCTCATGCGGCAGCTGAGCCTGGGAGGGCGGGGGAGGAAACACGAGGTGTTGCAGGAAGTCCCAGACCTAATCAGGACTCGGGAGACACGGAGAAGCCACCTCAGCAGCCTCCCGGGAGGGTACGGAGGTGAGTGGGCTGGCCTCATGTGCTCACAAGTATCCGCGCTCCCGTGTTCTAGGAGGACCCTGGGCCAGGGCCCAGCCCAGGTGCATGTAAACCTGGCCCGCACGACCTGGGCGGCCACACAGAAGGTCACCACGCTGCAGCCGTTCCTCCACAGCTCCGTCTTCCGGCCTGTCGTGCGTCCTGCTAAGAATGGGCCGCCCTGTCAGATCGCCTGACCCGGTGGGCTGACGGGGGCTCGGACCAAAGCCACTCTGTGTCTTCGGCAGCATTGGATGGGAGTGGCTGTGGCTAGGACTCCCACTTGGAGGATCAGCCAGTCTCAGACTCCCGGCGGGGCCGGACCAGTTACAAACATCACTAGTCCCGGGGCATCCCGAGGCGCTGGCAGTCACACACAGTTGTCTCAGACGGTCAGCAGGAAGCCCGGGCAGCGAGCTTTTTCATCACCACCAATGCCACAGGGTCGGGGCCGGCTTGTGCGGAGTAGATGCGCAGACGCCTGGCTTTTACGTGAGAGGCAGGGGCAGTCGCAACAGCAGCGTTTTGCTACTGTGGGGTCAGGGTCTAATTTTATTACGTGTTTGCTAACGAGGTCAGGCGGGGCGCGGCAGACGCAGCACCAGGTAGACGTAGAGCAGTCGGCGGAGTCTGTGACCACAGTGGCGCTGAAAGGAATCCTGCTGGTTCAGGAAGTTAGTCTTTCTCTGCTTCGTAAGCAAAGGCTGTGCAGCCCAGGAGTTGGCGACTCCGGGGAGGTTTTGGAAAGTCACTCAATTGAGACTGTGGTTGGTCGGTCAGTGGTTAAAGTGCAGGCCATGGTCGCTGCCCGGGTTAACTGGCCAGATGCCCTGGAGATGAGGATCCAGGGAATCAATGGCTCCTCCTCCCACCTCTGACCTCCGGTTCCACGGGGTCCCCCTCCGTTGCTCCACTCCAGACCCTGCGTGTGACCAGTCCCTGTCGCAATCGCGTCACCCTTTCCCCAGTGTCCCCCACGCCTCACACACTCCACATACCCAGACGTGCCCCAGGGGGTGCAGTGGTGTCTTCCTTGTGTCCTCCGTGTTACCCTAGAACATCTCCGCCGCTTGAAGTGGGGGTCGTGCCAGGTCCACCGTAAAAGCTGTCACCTTCGAGGCACGGTCACTGTCATCCACAGCCGTGCATGGCTTGTCTCTCTCGGGTGTGGCTGGTGGTCAAAGGGGCACCAGGTACGGGTCCCCAGCCCTCCTCACGGATGCCAGGAGCCCCGTTTCCCAGGGTGAGAGGCGGGAGGAGGAAGAGTGGGGAGGCTTCATTATGTGGCTTGGCTTTCTCAGAGCCAGCCCGTGCCTCTCCCCGACCCCAAACCTCATAATTAGACATTCTGTTGAAACGGGAGGTTCCCTCCTGGGGAATCATCGCACGTAAAGCCCAAAGCACCTCTCAAGTGGGCGCTCCCCTGGGAGCTGAGCTCCCGTCGGCCTGTTTTCCCTGGAAGAGTCCACTTTCTTCTTAACAGCACCTGCTTCTCAGGGGGGATGGGTTTATGGACTGAATGCAAATAAGCAACAAATCATGACCATTTAAGTAGATGCGTAACTAAATAGACTTGTATTTAGGAAGATCCCTCTGGTGCTAGATTAGAATACATTTGGAGAGATGCAAGAGTAAAAACAAAAAATTTAAAGTTCTTGCCATCCAGATAGGAAGCTTTGAGGACCTGTCCTGGTCTCGGCTCAAAGAACAAAATGCTGGAAGTGTCTTTGTAACTGGTAGTTCACAGGGCATGGATGGCAACGTTCTTTTAGATTTTCCAAGTCCAAGAGGTAGGGACCGTATCTTCTTCTTCTTTTTTTTTAATGCTCCATAGTGCTTATTCCCTCTCTTGGTAGAGTTAGGGCTAAAATTTTGTTGACTATAGGTCTGTAGTCTTCTGATCTTAAAATATTTATTGGTATTTATTCCATGCAAACTGTGTATTTTCCATTTTTATCCTAGTGAACAGGTAAGTGGGAAATTTTCGACTTTACCTGATAGCTCCTTTTTTAAAAAATCCTTTTTACTCTGAACTAATTAGCTTCACAGATGCTGCAAGGACAGAAGCCAGCACTGTCACAAGACAGGACAAGATGCAGAGCCGTGCCACCCCCACAAAACCCCCGTGTGCCGCCCCTTTATTGTGTCCCCCCCCCATTGCAAATTCCCTGCAGCCACCTCCCTGCCTCCATCTCCACGATTGCACTTCTTCCCCAGAGGGGTTCGTGTCATGCCTTTGAAAGCCGTTCAAGCTGTCGTGGTGTCTGTAGTTTGCTTCTGTGTCGTTGAGCTGCGTTCCCTGACACGGATGCACCACACTCTGACACCCATCCATCGGAGGGACTGGGGCGTTTCCCACGTGGAGCAATCGTGGAAAGAGGTGGAGGGCCGTTTGTGCACAGGCTTCTGTATGGATATAAATTTCCATCTCTCTGGGGCAAATGCCAGGGGTGTGACGGTTAGGCCACGTGGTAAGTGTCTGCTGGGGTTTTTAACGCTTTTCGTACCGCTCATGAGTTTTCTCGAGTTTTGCGCGCCATCTGTTAAGGACCACATCACGAGATGATTTAATTAACGTGCAGTTTGGCCAATACCGTGCGGTCCCTGGCGCATGTCTTAGAGATTTCTATGCGGTCCGCAATGTGTTAAGAAAATAGCCAGTTGTTCACAGCGGCTGTCCCATTTGACGTTCTCACCAGTGGACGAGAGATCCAGGTTCTCTGCATCCTTGTGAACATTCGATGCTGTTGCTACGTTTTTATTGTAAATATTCTAATAAGTGCAAATTTACTGTAACCTTCATTTGCACTCTCCTAATGGCTAGTGATGGTGAACATCACTTCACGTGCTTATTTGCCATCCAGGTATCTTTCCAATCTAACGTCTCTTTTCCCCTTTCAGTTTCAGGGTCTCTTTGTCTCTTTTGCACATTTTCTAAATGGATCGTTCAGATATTTTCAGTGTTGAGTCTTGGCCCTTTGACAGCCGCATGGTGACAGACACTGCGTCCCCCTTGGGAGTCTGTCCCTCCATCCTCTTCCTGGGGTCCTCCTGGAGGAAGGTTCCAAGTTCGATGGAGTGCAGGGCGGCCGTTGTTGTCCTGTGTGGGGGATGCTACTTTCGCCATATCTAGGAACTGTTCACCACGCCCTAGATCCCAAAGATTTTCCCCTATGTTTTTTCCTAAAAGTATTCCAGTTTTATCTTTCCCATTTTGAGTTAATTTGTATAAAAGGTGTGAGGTGTAGGCCAAGGTTCATTTTTTAAAACAACTTTTCTTCCCCTGTGGCCTTTGCACCTTTGTGCAAAACCAGTTGACAGCGCTTGTGTGGGTCTGTCTCTGGGTCCTCGGTCCTGTCCCATCAATCCGTACGTCTGTCCCTCTGCCAGCGCCACGTGACCGTGGTCACTGTCACTAGTTAGTCCGCCTTGCAGTCAGATGGAGGGACTCCACCCGCGTGATTCTTCTTTCTCAGAATTTTCGTTATCCTAGTCCACTTACCTTTCCATATTAATTTTAGAATAAACTTGACTATACCTACAAAAAAATCTGACTGTGATTTTGATAGGGATTGCATTAAACCTCTGTACCGATTTGGGGGGAACTGGCATCTGCACCACGCTGCCTTCCGACTGTGGCCACAGCAGAGCTAGCTTTGCCAATACTTCGTTGTATATCATACCTCTTAACTCTTTTTCCCCCTTCAGGAATCGTTTCTATGTGGGTCTGTCCAAGATCCTGGAAGCAACCGCTCTGGTTACGGACATGCAGGAGGAGCTCTTGGTCGTTGGCCCTCAGATAGAACAAAAAACACAGGTAGGTTCCGCGGGCATCTCGGTGCAGGTTTCACGGTTTCATACAGGACAGCGTTCGAAAGCAGAGGTGCTGGGACGGGACAGCCGCGGTTACGGTCACTGCTTCTTTACCTACAGCTGTGTGGTCTTAGCCTCGATTTCCCTGTCTGTCCAACGAGGAAAAACAGTAACAGCAATAACAACAAAATATTGGCATCATTATATTTTAGTGTTTAAACGTGGTGATAGGTATGTTATAACTAACTATAAAACCTTACGCAGCCCTGGCTGGTGTAGCTCAGTGGATTAAGCGCAGGCTGGGAACCAAGCGGTCCCGGTTCGATTCCCAATCGGGGCACATGCCTGGGTTGCGGGCCAGGTCCCCGTGAGGGCCATGTGAGAGGCAACCATACATTGCTGTTTCTCTCCCTCTCTTCCTCCCTCCCTTCCCCTCTCTCTCTAAAAATAAATAAAAATTTAAAAAACCTTTAAAAAAAAAAAAAAACCTTACACAGAAAAATGTCACTAGTCAAATCCATCTGAAATGCGCCATGGGAACTTGCAAGCCAAGCATTCTAAAAATCATTACTTATCATTTTTTTCTCTTTTTTTTAAAGGTTATTTTTAAATTTCAATTACAGATGACATGCATTATTATACTAGTTTCAGGTGCGCGCCCCAGTGACTAGACACCACGTAACTTAGTAAGAGGTCGTTCTGGTGAATCTCCCCCATCCGACACCACACGCAGTCGTTGCACTACTAGTCCCTCTGCTGTACGTTGCACGCCTGTGACTCTTCTGTGACAACCAATGGGGCTGCCCGATCCCTGCCCCTGCTGTGCCCACCCCAGTCCCCCTCCCATCTGGCAACCATCAGAATGTCTCTGTATCTATGATTCTGTTTCTGTTCTGCTTATTTATTTTGTTTTTTGGATCCAGTTGTTGATAGATACGTATTTATTGCCATTTTATTGTTCATACTTTTTATCATCGTCTTAAAAAAGACCTTTTAACACTTCGTATAATACTGGTTTGGAGGTAATGAACTCCTTTAGCTTTTATATTTATTACCCCTGTTGGTCTATTAAACAAATATATTTCAAGCTGATGTTGGTCGTTGTTATAACAATGGGATGAGCTATCTGAATTTCTCTTTTAAAAAAGATGTCATGTCTCTTAAAATTCATGCTGGGAAGAATTGTTTGGTCCACTAGGAAAAAGAAACCTTAATGGAAAAGCTACAGAAAGATTCCCAAGTGGTGGAGAAAGTCCAGATGCTCGTTAAACAGGATGAGGAAATTGTGGCAGAGGAAGTAAGAATCGTGGAAAACTATGCTCGGGTAAGATTAAAACGTGATCCACAAGATCATCTGGGGATTTGCAAAGTTACTCCCTGGTCCCCAGACGTAGAGGGTCAGGCTGACGGCTCTTGAATAGATAGTGCTCCAGCCTTGGGAACGTTTAATACTTGTCCCAGCAAGTGTGTACTGAGTACCTCCTACATGGGAGACACAGCACAGGAACAGAGGGAGCACAGAGACACCTCAGAGTCCTTGACCTTGAGAGACTGCAACCCTGAGGGGAGCAGACCAGCCTGCTCTTCCGGGTACTCTTTCCGGTGAACTGGAAATCCATGGGGCCTCCAAGGATCCTGAACCCCCGCCGGAGATGAAGCCGCTCTGGGGGCTGTTTGGTGCGTGTTCCTTCTCTTATTGACCAAATATGTCTTTGTTTCAACTGGCCTGTCCCCTCTACACTCTCCGGTTAGAATCCCAGCAGGAGCCGGTCTGGCACGGCAAGTCCCCAGGTGCCCAGCCTGGCCGGTCAGCAGCCACGCCTGCTCACGGGAGGTGGAAAGTGGAGTTTCGTTTGTCTCTCACGTGCGAAGGTTTTTAATCAAGCAACTCCATCAGTTAATATGTAGATACATATAAGCCTGTACCCCCACTGTGCGTGTAATTACTTATTTATAAGTTACACACAGGAGTGTCACAGTGCGTCACCCATGGCCTGTTAACCAATATGCTAAATATGTGTTCAGCTTAATTTTCAGTCTAATATTTTAGGCCAAAAGGAAATGAATATAGAGAAATTAATGGGTTTTTTGTTTGTTTGTTTGTTTATTTTTGCCATACTACAAGGGTGAATCTGGCTTCAGTGGCAAATCCAGGTGTAATAGGACCTGAAGCTTGTACAATTTTGAGGCCATATGTTTTTTAAAAGAATACACACTTACTAGTTCACAGTTAGACATGAAAGTGGGTATTTAGAATAAGGAAATCAAATAATATACAAAATTTTAAAAGCTGACAATTATAAACATCATAGAATCTAGAAAAATAATAATATTTAGTAATTAACTGCTTTACACATCCCATAATACTTTTTCCTAGCATTTTTTCACTATATCCTCTGTAACTGCTTCTTCATATAATGACTTTATAACATCACTTTCCATAGAATCTTTAGTAGAGTTGATTGAAGCATGTTTTTCATTTTGACAATTTAGAAAAGTTTCTTCCAACTTTATAAATCACTGATAATGTCATGAACATTTTTATCAGGCTTGCTGTCAAATGTGGCATAAGCAACAATGGCATTTCAAGATTTCTTGTATAGAGATTAATTTTTAATACTCTTCAAATTGAGGACATTCAGTAACCAGTTTTTATGAATATCTTCATTATGGATGTGTTTCCTGATATTTATATTTTCATTAATGTCAATATTCCTTGTAAACTCAGCCAGAACCTTAGATTTTTCCCAACATGATTATATGATGCATTCTTCATTAATTGGTTCATTAAAATAGACCAAGAACCAGGTCATTTCTTCTATCCTAAATTTGTTTTTCCTCTTAATACATCTTTGGTTTTGGTCTGAAATTTTTATTACATTGCACTCCTAATATCAAAGTAATCTCTATGGATTTTAAAACACAACCACTTTTGTTTAACATCCCCAAAATTTTTGTCTTCATTATTTATTTGTAAATAACAAAGTTATGAAATAAAACATCTTTCACGTATGCCTATGTATCTATATAAGGAGTGTAATTTCTCACTTATTTTATTGAGATATTTCAAAACATCTGATTATTACCAAAAAAACCATGAATTTTAAAGAACTCTTTTTGCACAACTCCCATCAGAAAAAGGGGAACGTGTATGCAGCTTTCTCAGATGCCCCATGAAGGAGTGGAGTGCCGGTTCGTGTAGGTGTCAGTGGAAGTCTGACTGTGCGCTCAGTTTTCTACATCTAACAAACGGGAGGGTTCTCCGCAGGCTCCATTCTGGATGCACGTATTGCAAACCTGGTTCCTCCTCCACCGCCCACTGTCTTCCAGAGCTGGGTGCTCTAGTAGGGGTCTCTGTTCAAATATGACCTCTGGCCCTGCGCCTCAGTGTCCCATCACCAGGAAAGCTGGAACTTTTTTGGAATTGTTTCTAGAAGTCATTCCTATTTGAGATGGCTGGCAATCATGTAATTATACAGAGAGCGACTGTGAGCAATATAAATACAGGGTGTGACAAAGGTCAGTTCAGTTTTTCATATGGAAAACAATACAATTAATAATAATACAAAAATAAACTGTGTTTCACATACTCACAACTATAAACCTACTTTTGCCTCACCCTGTGTAATTCCTAACTCAGCTCCTTAACCAGATCCCAAGCTTGTCCACGGCCATTCCAGCTCCACCTGACGGAACAGGAACCCTGAGAGAGAAGGTGCAGAGTGCAAAGAGAAATCCTAACTGGTTGATCCGAACTGGTTGTGGTTAAAACATCTGCAAGTCTAACAAAAATGTATGGCCCTAGAACACATTGGCAGAGCTCCTTCCAGGGGCCCGTGCAAGGGAAGGGCTCAGAAACCTCAGCTTCATGAGCTTCATAACACCTCGGCCATTGACTGAACCACTCGTCCACTGGGCATTGTTAACACTGCATGGGGTCCAATAGAAAAGGCAGACCCCACTCAGTGCGTCTGCTTCTCACAGGCAAGTTCTCACGGGGGACCGACTGCAGTTAGGACATATCACCCATTTCCACCAGGGTAGACACGGGTGTACATACCCCAGTCATGCAGATACATCAGATAGGGGCATGGTAAAAATGTCAAATTATGTTTTCCACGTTCCGTATATAAAAATTGTAAAGACACAGCTATATGTGTTCTCCTGTATTTGGGGGCTTCTGCCTTTACTGCAGGCGACCGCCAAAGAACTGAAGAGTGTCCTGCCGGCCTTAACCAAGGCGACAGTGGCCCTGAACGCCCTGGACAAAGCTGATGTCGCTGAGCTGAGGTGAGCAGTGCACCTGTTTCTCTTCCATTGGAAAAGCTCCAAATCAAGTGTAAGTTCATGGCAAAAGGATCGAAGTCTGTGTTCCACTTCTGGATTTCGTTATGTGTGATGTACACTGCATCTAACCAATGCTGTGATACCATCAACTGTAAGGCATATCCGTGTTTTAGGGACATTTAAGAAAGAAAAAATACTACCAAGTAAATTATGCGATGTGCCCTCGGTTATAAGCTGAATCCCAATCTTGGAGATGTGCAAATGTGCGTCTTAGAATTGTTAAAACATAGCATTGTCTGGACCAGAAAGCAAGCCCTGGTGATTATATAAATGCCTGGCCTGCGGGTCCAAAAATAAGAGGCCAGGGCACTGCTGCCTGTGCAGTTTAACCGCAGGGCACTTCGGAGCTGCTTGCAGGGATGCAGTACTCGCAGCTGATGCTGACCATCGCCACCAGGGGGCGCTGTGGAAGTACTTTCCCAAACCCTACCCTCCCTGCGTGGGAAAAGCAACAACAGGGAAATTCCTAAGAAAACACAAGAAACAAAATGCTTTAAGGTACAAAGATTTGAATCTAATGATTCTGATTTGACTCTTTGGATGAGATAATTTTTTAAGTTGAGCTCTCCAACTCAACAAATAGTGCGAACTTGCCGACCACATCTCGGAGTGTTTTAAGTTTTCCATTATTTATGGAAAGTGGCATTTCAATGGAAGATGCAGAAATATGAAGCAAATCTACCATGATGTCTATAACACATCATTAGCTCTGGGGATAAGAATAGACTATGGCAACAGACGCTTTTAACCAGCATATTTTTAGGGGAGGAGCAAGGCGTATCCCAGTGCTGAAGCCTCTCCACCTAACGCTGAAAACGCAGGCGCAGAGAGAGACAGGCCAGAGGAAGAGAGCAGATTCCTGACTTGCCGTTCCTTCGCCTCACTCACGTGCACTCACTGTGCGCATGCGCTCACTCACTCGTCCGGCAGCGCGTCGAGCGCACCAGCGTGCCAGCTGCGCAGGTTCCTGCACTTCACGCAAGCAGAGGACTGAGTGGAGTGGGATGGAACCTGGGAAGGGGCCTAGGGGAAGAGGATTCCAAGCAGGAGGAATGGAGAGCATGAAAGTCTGAAGGAGAAATGTGCCTGCTGGGCTTCAGGAACTACAAAGACCAGAGGGCAGGTGCTCAGTGAGCAAGAGCAAGAGGATGGGGTGGGGGGGCGGTCAGGAGATGACATGAGAGAGGTAGCAGGGCCCAGCCATTCCCCAGCATCGCCCACGCCGTACCCCGTGGCCTTGTTCCAGGAGTTCCAGTCTCTTGCCTTCTCCTTGGCAGGTAGTCCCCTTTGGCCTGGCTTCCGAGGGACGGGGTCTTACCGCAGCGTGGAGCTCACGGGTTCTGGTACCACGCGTCCCGGGCTGGAACCCTGGCACTGCCACGTTCCGTGCCTCCGCTTCCCTTTTACGCAGCAGGGCCAATAAGAGATGTTGAGAGGACGGGATGAGTTACAACACATAAAACACTTAGGAGAGCATCTGACAAGCAGCAAGTACTCAATAAAAGTCACTGGAATGCTAAGAAGCCTACTCTCCTCAAGCAGGCCCTTTTCCCTGCCTGAGTCCTATAGACGCCAAGGGGAATGCACCTTGTGCTTGAATTCTGTGCAGACGCCTTTTTTTTTATTTTAAGATACTCCCTTGTGATGTTGCTCCTGGGCATTTCACTTCACTTCAAAAGGCCAGAGAAGCGAACTGCCTCCCAATGTGGTCCCCGCTGCTCTCCCAGGGCCTGTGGGAGCGATGTCCAGTAGATGTCCCGAGCTGCCGTTTTCAGCATCAGAATCAGACAAAAGCCCGGTGACAGTCCCATCCTCTGCCAGCTTGCACATTAGCCACCAGGAGAAGGCAGCAGACAGCAGAAAATGTGGACTGAGCGGCCAGCAGGAGTCCAGGACGCGGTGCCCGGTGTGGTGATGGAGGGCTTCCGAGCCGATCGCCAGTGGGGACAGGGCTCGCTTTGCATCGGATGCTTGTTTCTGGACAGTGGCACATAAACCACCGTCAGTTCAGTCCTGTTTTCTCTTTAATTTGCATTAAAATTTCACAGACAATCTATTTCGTCTTAATGTGTCTTTAGTTCCATCGTGATTGCTTTAAAAAGACTCAAACCAGGCGAAGTTGAGGGAAAGTTTGGTTTCAGAACTTAGACTTCTCCTCTACGAGCCTCGCCTCTTCTTCCCGAGTTCTGCCATTGTCTCCCTCGTTATTTCAGAAAAGCCAGACTGATAGTCTCAGGAAAGCAACCTGATAAGTTAGTTCAAAGTAAGCGATAATGATTTATTTAGTCCTGAAAACTACCTGCATTTTAAAGATTGTTAGAACAAAGATGACTGTGATTGACTGAACCCCTGGTGATGGAATTTAAGGCGGGGGACCTCCCTGGGGGCCCCTGGAGATAACATGGTACCTGCAGAGTTGGCTTTGCCACCTGCCTCCTTTAGGAAGTCTGCACGGTTTTCCTTCGGGGAGACTCGTGCCCCTGGACAGACCTGTCCCTTTGGTCCAGGTCCTGAGTACTGTCACATAGCAGCCGGCACCCTCGTGACTGTTCACTGAAACTCACAAGGAGTGAGTGTTACCCTGACCTCGGGATTTCCCGAGGGTCACCCTCTCATCAGCGGCTCAGCAGCATGTCCCCTGATGAGGACACAGATAAGGGGCAGTCTCCAGTGTTCTAGCAATGGCATTATTCACAACCGAGTCAGAGGATGTGTGTAAGGGGGTGGCACCTTACAGCACCTCTTAAATCACAAGTGTTGACCCCAAGTACCCTGCCCTGCACGCACACACATACACAGGTCTCTGTCAAGTAGTCAGCAGTAAGTCAACACAGGAGCAAAACAGGAGGGTCCTCCTTTAAAGAACTCCACAGAGAATCCATTTATAATGAAAAAAAAAAATTAACCTCTCACTAAGAGGGCCCCCCGCATTTAAATTTTAGGCATTTCACCTTCCTAAAGCAAACATATCCATATGTTAAAGATACCCAAATGTTTAAAGATAATCCAAATAATGAAAACTATGTATCAGCAAATAGGTGTTCTTATCAAAATACTTGTTAAAAAGCTGATGCGTTGTCTTCTGAGAGACACGTTCGATTTTCACGGTGCCAGTGACCAGAGTCTCGCGTCTGTCGCAGGGTGTACACGCGGCCCCCTTTCCTCGTGCTGACCGTGATGAATGCGGTGTGCATCCTCCTGCAGAAGAAGCCCTCCTGGGCCACGGCCAAGTTGCTCCTCTCGGAGACCGGGTTCCTGAAGAAACTGATTAACCTGGACAAGGACAGCATACCTCAGAAGGTACAGAGTTGGTCGCTACTTGATGCAGAATCAATACCTTCGTATTTATAAACTGTAGGGGTCAATGTAAGTATTAAAAATTAGAATTTTGTATTAGAACTGGAAGGCAGTAGTGAGAATTGAAAGGTTAGAGAGAGGCTGCAGCCCTGAACGTAACAGGTTTTCTGGGGTGTCACTGAAATCGGAGAGTGTCACATCCCCGAATCGCTTTAAATAACAGAGGCAGAGGAGAGGCCCCTCGTGGCGGGAGGGGGGTCACTCTGGATCGATTGATTGCGTTGTGGAAGTGCAGCGAGTGAGCAGACGTGTCTGAGGATTTCTGAGCTGTGATCGACAGGCAGCGCTATGTGAGTTTCCGGTGTAGGACTACGTAAAGATTCAGTGGTCGTGGGTGTTGCAAAACGATCACCCCAGGGGGTCACCACGTGGCTTGTGATCCCTTCCAGGATCTGCTCCCTGAACAGTCCCCAACCACGCGGCACAGTGTACGTGGCCTCCCGGGAACTACTCACCTCATCACTGGAAGCCTTCTGTCCCCCTGCACCTACTTCCCCCACGCCCAGCCCCCCACCTTGGCAGGTGCCAACCTGTTCTCCCTATTTGTGAATTTGGTTTTGGGGGTTTTGTTTTGGATTCCACGTGAAAAAGAAATCATACAGTGTTTGTCTTTCTCTGTCTGACTTCTTTCACCGAGCACAGGGCCCTCGAGGCCCGTTCATGGTGTTCATGAATGGAAGGGTTTGCTTCTTTTTCGGGGGTGAACAGCGTCCCCATATGTGGGCCACGTTGTTTTCACCCATTCACCATCGCCGGACACCTAGGTTGCTCCCGTGTCTTGGCTACTGTGCACACGCTGCAGTGAACCTGGGGGCGCAGATACGGCTCCAAGTCGGTGTTTGTCTCCTTCAGGTGAATACCCAGAAGTGGGGTTGCTGGATCATCAGGTAGTTCTGTCATTAATTCGCCGAGGATCCCCTGCACTGCTCTCCCTAGCGGCCGCACCAGTTTTCCTTCCAACAGGCACGAGGGCCCCCTTTTCTCCACATCCTCGCCAGCATTCACTCTCTCTTGTCTTTTTTGCATTAGCCACACCCAGAATGGGGTCTATGGTGAGACTGTGTCTTACCTCCCCTGTCCATTTCGATGTGGGTTTTTTCTCATTTGCCCAAATCACGGAAGTCACTCAGACAGATCTGGGGTTTCTCGCGGAGGCAGTTGTTCCGTGTGCAGCCGGAGACTTGGTGTCTCCGGGGGGAGAGGCGAGTGCAGGGTCTTCCCAGGCCGCCGTCTTGAACTCAGCCTCTGAGATTTACTTTTACGTGTGTGTCAAACATTTGTGTGCACGTGTGAGACACCATTCTGAGCACTTTTCAATATTAATGTACGTGGGCGGAGACCAGGGACACATTGGAGCCCGGGGGAAAATGGGAAAGAATACCGGGGTCGGACGCCGAGAGAGGAGCGCCCTCTGCCGGAGCAGGTCTAACCCCGAAGACGGCAGGTTCGCTGGGGGACCCAAGGAGGCCGCCAGCAGGCCGACGTCCTGAGCGAGCAGTGCTGTCAGGGCGCCAGTGGAGTGGGCAGCCCGTGCTGGACGGGGGAGGCGCGTAGGAAGAGGATGCGGGGGCGAGGCAGGGGAGGCAGATGTCGTAAGGGCCTGGGCTGCAGCGCTGTCGATAGAAGCACAGAAAATCCCAAGGCCACGAGCTGAGCAGGGTTTGAAGCCACCAGCAGCTGGAAGAGGCTTCTCCCCTAAAACCCCCGAGGGAGTGCGTCACCCCACGTTGATTCGGCTCCCTGGTCTCCTGGGAAATTAGCACGGAACTTGGTGCCAAGAAGCGGCTGCTGCCCTAAGAAATACCCGAGAGTGTGGAAGTGGCACTGGGTGGCGTTTCGAGGCTGGACGATATGGAAACCGGGACAGCACAGAGGAGCTGAACTACAAGCTTTGTGTAGGGAAGGCAGACAGATCAGTAGACAGGTGAATGGCCTGCCCTGGGCTGAAGGACAGGAACTCATTCAGCAGATGTTTGCGGAGCATCCGCCTTGTAAGAGACGTTATGGTAGTTCACAAGCCCAGTTCACCCCTGACGTTGTGAAGGTCACATTACAACAGGGAAGACAGAGATTAAACAGCTAATATAATCCATTAGTAGCAATGACGGTCTGTGCTGTTTGGACATACCGGGTAGCATTTGAACAAGGTGAACTTTTGTTAGCAGAATGTCAGTGTTTATGTCCCCATGGCTCACGAATTAATGCAACAACTACTCATTCTGAAGCATTCTTGGCAAAAATGATTCCCTGTGGTTTGGTTCACTAGATCTTTCAAGCTGAAAATAATAGCTCATCTAAAGAAGCTACGAAAAGTCTAACAGTAAATGATAATAAGACCACCAATAATAAGTGGAGAGTGGACCACCCACCATCTGAATTATTCAGCAGAGTGGTCTGTCCATTCGGGCAAGAGAGAAGCCTGGCTGGGAAAGAAGGGAGAAAAAATCTGAGAAAGGTGTTCTGATTCTGGCCCCAAAAGCAATGAGACATACCATGTGTCTGTCTGTGAACAGGTTGTGCATCAGATGAGGTGGCTCCGTAGGCCTGTGACACAGCTGAGCCAGAGAAAGTCCTCAGTGAGCCCGGGGGGCCCCGGCCGCACCGCCGCCATTGACCTGCTAGCCCTCCGACTGGGGCCTGCGCCTGCCCGTGCCCCTCCCGGGCACAGGGGGTGGAGGCCGGCCCCCCCTCCCCGGCCCTGCACAGCTGGGAGCACGCAGAGGAGGCTCCAGAACCAACCTCCTGTGCACCGAATTTGTAAAGCTGGAGAAGGTTCTCCTGTTTCCTTTTTATTTTGAAATGAAGATCCATTTTACAAAAGCTAAAGTAAAGCGACTGCAACAATAGCAATAACAAGATATTTGTGACAGAGGCTTTTCCCTCTTAAAAGAAATTACTGGTGCCAGAGCCAGGTGCGCCTGGAGGTGTGTCTTCTCCACGGTGGACGAGTCGTTAGGTGCTCCTAGTATGAAACAAAACCGTGTTCTAATGTAGACTGGAGAAAATGTCAGGTCAGTGATATTTTTCTTGTGTCATACATGAACCGTATTCTCTCTAGGTTTTCACGAGGCTGAAGAAGATTTTAACCTTACCTGACTTCAACCCAAGCAAGATCGCTCTAGTTTCCGTCGCTTGTTGCTCTATGTGTGAGTGGATCATAGCTTTGAATAACTACAATGAAGTACAGAAGGTATGCTTTTTCCCCCGAAGTACCTAAAACAATGTGGAAGTCACCCATCACAGTAATTAAATATCCACAAATCATTTTCATTACGCAATGCTCAAATGAACTTCTATGGAAAGAATACCTAATGGGAAACACTTTAGTCAAACAGGTTATGCTAACTCACACAAATATCAGGTACTCCTGTCAAACTTTTTTAGTTATAGCAACTATGCTATTATTTCATTTGTTTGCTGTAATATGTTTCACCACATTAAACTACTTTATATTTATTTTGTACACATAATTTGAGGAGAGTTAATTTTAAGGGTTGTTCCATAAATGTCTTTTAAATGTAAGTGGCATTTTAAGCCCTGGCTGATGTGGCTCAGTGGATTGAGTGCCGGCCTGCAAATCAAGGGGTCGCTGGTTCGATTCCCAGTCAGGTCACATGCCTGGGTTGCAGGCCAGGTCCCCAGTAGGGGGCACATGAGAGGCAACCACACATTGATGTTTCTTCCCCTCTATTTCTCCCTCCCTTCCCCTCTGTCTAAAAATAAATAAAATCTTTAAAATATTATATATATATATATATATACACGCATATATAAATAAACATAAGTGGCATTTTAAAAGTGAGCTTGACTTTTTTTAACACTCAAATGTGTGACATTCCTTTTGAGGTGGTGGGCCCTAGACAGCTCCAAGTAGCTGAAGCTCAGAATGTTCTGAAGATCGCACGACAAAGGTTGGCTGAAAAACAAAGAGGTTTGCAGCTGGTAAGAACTTTTTTTACTTGCTAAACTGTCAACACATTTATGAACTAGACAAAAACATTATCTCAGTAAAGTTCATCAGTTTCAGATAAAATGGGGATAATAAAGGTAGTGAAAGATTAATTATGGTTAAGTAAATAATATAAATGTAAAAGTCTTAGTACCTGCCACATAATAAAACGCTCCATAATGTTAATTAGTATTATTCTGTCAATAATATATTAATTTAGCCCTTGACCAAGTTTCTCCCAGGAGATATTTATAACTTTATAACCTACCCAAGATTTGCTCTGTATCAGTCTGTGTTCTTAAAAACCTGTGCTTAACCTGTCTACATCAATCATGCTGTTGCTTTGTAAAGACGTGGTTATTCCTTACACATCTTGGTTTAAAATGAAAATAGAGCAGTGTTACGAAAGCCAGAGTTGGACTTGAGGTCATCAGTCCCTGTCACACACGCGTCAAGAGGGGACAGAGTCTCTGGAGACGGTGGTCCAGTGGGCACACTTGGCCCCTTGACATCCCCTTTTTGGCCCAGACGGCCTCTCTCCCTACCCCCTGCAGTGTGAGGTAGTTGCCAAAATTGTTAAATCTGGGGATTTCATTTAAATTTTCTATCTTCTGTTGAAAATTCAGGAGATCTGGCGACCCTGGGCTCACTTGGCTAGAATAAGATCTAAGCCTACTCTGGCATTGATGTTTCCTGCCCAGCCTCAGAGGCATTTCTTGCAAACTCAGATATAAAGTGTCTGTCGGACAGGCTGTGAAGACGACGTGGTTACACACTACGTTTCTACAAATGAAAATGAACGCTTGAGGCAAAATGAGAGTATGATTTGTCTCAATAATAAATTGATTGTCAAAGGGGGAAAGTCAGGGCAACTGTAATAGCATAATCAATAAAATATAATTAAAAAATAACTAAATTGATTTGTCTTTCAGGTTGAAGAACACCTGCTGTTTTTGCAGGCCACCTACCAAGACGTCGTTGCTGAAAAAGAAGTGCTAGCGAG
>PVJI01014934.1:21339-42754 GCA_004026765.1 Micronycteris hirsuta
GGGTGTGTGTGGGGGGTGGTGTGTGTGTGTGTGTGTGTGTGTGTCTGGCCTTCAGTGAAAACAGCACCTCAGGGTCTGCCAGGCCCCCCGGAAGTGGACGCGGGGCTAGGAGACGAAGGGAAGCCCTGCCTTCTCGTCCTGCAGAGCTGTCAGCAGGACCGAGGCGCACTGCAGGCGCCTGGTGGCCAGCTTCAGGCGACTCGCTAGCACTTCTTTTTCAGCAACGACGTCTTGGTAGGTGGCCTGCAAAAACAGCAGGTGTTCTTCAACCTGAAAGACAAATCAATTTAGTTATTTTTTAATTATATTTTATTGATTATGCTATTACAGTTGCCCTGACTTTCCCCCTTTGACAATCAATTTATTATTGAGACAAATCATACTCTCATTTTGCCTCAAGCGTTCATTTTCATTTGTAGAAACGTAGTGTGTAACCACGTCGTCTTCACAGCCTGTCCGACAGACACTTTATATCTGAGTTTGCAAGAAATGCCTCTGAGGCTGGGCAGGAAACATCAATGCCAGAGTAGGCTTAGATCTTATTCTAGCCAAGTGAGCCCAGGGTCGCCAGATCTCCTGAATTTTCAACAGAAGATAGAAAATTTAAATGAAATCCCCAGATTTAACAATTTTGGCAACTACCTCACACTGCAGGGGGTAGGGAGAGAGGCCGTCTGGGCCAAAAAGGGGATGTCAAGGGGCCAAGTGTGCCCACTGGACCACCGTCTCCAGAGACTCTGTCCCCTCTTGACGCGTGTGTGACAGGGACTGATGACCTCAAGTCCAACTCTGGCTTTCGTAACACTGCTCTATTTTCATTTTAAACCAAGATGTGTAAGGAATAACCACGTCTTTACAAAGCAACAGCATGATTGATGTAGACAGGTTAAGCACAGGTTTTTAAGAACACAGACTGATACAGAGCAAATCTTGGGTAGGTTATAAAGTTATAAATATCTCCTGGGAGAAACTTGGTCAAGGGCTAAATTAATATATTATTGACAGAATAATACTAATTAACATTATGGAGCGTTTTATTATGTGGCAGGTACTAAGACTTTTACATTTATATTATTTACTTAACCATAATTAATCTTTCACTACCTTTATTATCCCCATTTTATCTGAAACTGATGAACTTTACTGAGATAATGTTTTTGTCTAGTTCATAAATGTGTTGACAGTTTAGCAAGTAAAAAAAGTTCTTACCAGCTGCAAACCTCTTTGTTTTTCAGCCAACCTTTGTCGTGCGATCTTCAGAACATTCTGAGCTTCAGCTACTTGGAGCTGTCTAGGGCCCACCACCTCAAAAGGAATGTCACACATTTGAGTGTTAAAAAAAGTCAAGCTCACTTTTAAAATGCCACTTATGTTTATTTATATATGCGTGTATATATATATATAATATTTTAAAGATTTTATTTATTTTTAGACAGAGGGGAAGGGAGGGAGAAATAGAGGGGAAGAAACATCAATGTGTGGTTGCCTCTCATGTGCCCCCTACTGGGGACCTGGCCTGCAACCCAGGCATGTGACCTGATTGGGAATCGAACCAGCGACCCCTTGATTTGCAGGCCGGCACTCAATCCACTGAGCCACATCAGCCAGGGCTTAAAATGCCACTTACATTTAAAAGACATTTATGGAACAACCCTTAAAATTAACTCTCTTCAAATTATGTGTACAAAATAAATATAAAGTAGTTTAATGTGGTGAAACATATTACAGCAAACAAATGAAATAATAGCATAGTTGCTATAACTAAAAAAGTTTGACAGGAGTACCTGATATTTGTGTGAGTTAGCATAACCTGTTTGACTAAAGTGTTTCCCATTAGGTATTCTTTCCATAGAAGTTCATTTGAGCATTGCGTAATGAAAATGATTTGTGGATATTTAATTACTGTGATGGGTGACTTCCACATTGTTTTAGGTACTTCGGGGGAAAAAGCATACCTTCTGTACTTCATTGTAGTTATTCAAAGCTATGATCCACTCACACATAGAGCAACAAGCGACGGAAACTAGAGCGATCTTGCTTGGGTTGAAGTCAGGTAAGGTTAAAATCTTCTTCAGCCTCGTGAAAACCTAGAGAGAATACGGTTCATGTATGACACAAGAAAAATATCACTGACCTGACATTTTCTCCAGTCTACATTAGAACACGGTTTTGTTTCATACTAGGAGCACCTAACGACTCGTCCACCGTGGAGAAGACACACCTCCAGGCGCACCTGGCTCTGGCACCAGTAATTTCTTTTAAGAGGGAAAAGCCTCTGTCACAAATATCTTGTTATTGCTATTGTTGCAGTCGCTTTACTTTAGCTTTTGTAAAATGGATCTTCATTTCAAAATAAAAAGGAAACAGGAGAACCTTCTCCAGCTTTACAAATTCGGTGCACAGGAGGTTGGTTCTGGAGCCTCCTCTGCGTGCTCCCAGCTGTGCAGGGCCGGGGAGGGGGGGCCGGCCTCCACCCCCTGTGCCCGGGAGGGGCACGGGCAGGCGCAGGCCCCAGTCGGAGGGCTAGCAGGTCAATGGCGGCGGTGCGGCCGGGGCCCCCCGGGCTCACTGAGGACTTTCTCTGGCTCAGCTGTGTCACAGGCCTACGGAGCCACCTCATCTGATGCACAACCTGTTCACAGACAGACACATGGTATGTCTCATTGCTTTTGGGGCCAGAATCAGAACACCTTTCTCAGATTTTTTCTCCCTCCTTTCCCAGCCAGGCTTCTCTCTTGCCCGAATGGACAGACCACTCTACTGAATAATTCAGATGGTGGGTGGTCCACTCTCCACTTATTATTGGTGGTCTTATTATCATTTACTGTTAGACTTTTCGTAGCTTCTTTAGATGAGCTATTATTTTCAGCTTGAAAGATCTAGTGAACCAAACCACAGGGAATCATTTTTGCCAAGAATGCTTCAGAATGAGTAGTTGTTGCATTAATTCGTGAGCCATGGGGACATAAACACTGACATTCTGCTAACAAAAGTTCACCTTGTTCAAATGCTACCCGGTATGTCCAAACAGCACAGACCGTCATTGCTACTAATGGATTATATTAGCTGTTTAATCTCTGTCTTCCCTGTTGTAATGTGACCTTCACAACGTCAGGGGTGAACTGGGCTTGTGAACTACCATAACGTCTCTTACAAGGCGGATGCTCCGCAAACATCTGCTGAATGAGTTCCTGTCCTTCAGCCCAGGGCAGGCCATTCACCTGTCTACTGATCTGTCTGCCTTCCCTACACAAAGCTTGTAGTTCAGCTCCTCTGTGCTGTCCAGGTTTCCATATCGTCCAGCCTCGAAACGCCACCCAGTGCCACTTCCACACTCTCGGGTATTTCTTAGGGCAGCAGCCGCTTCTTGGCACCAAGTTCCGTGCTAATTTCCCAGGAGACCAGGGAGCCGAATCAACGTGGGGTGACGCACTCCCTCGGGGGTTTTAGGGGAGAAGCCTCTTCCAGCTGCTGGTGGCTTCAAACCCTGCTCAGCTCGTGGCCTTGGGATTTTCTGTGCTTCTATCGACAGCGCTGCAGCCCAGGCCCTTACGACATCTGCCTCCCCTGCCTCGCCCCCGCATCCTCTTCCTACGCGCCTCCCCCGTCCAGCACGGGCTGCCCACTCCACTGGCGCCCTGACAGCACTGCTCGCTCAGGACGTCGGCCTGCTGGCGGCCTCCTTGGGTCCCCCAGCGAACCTGCCGTCTTCGGGGTTAGACCTGCTCCGGCAGAGGGCGCTCCTCTCTCGGCGTCCGACCCCGGTATTCTTTCCCATTTTCCCCCGGGCTCCAATGTGTCCCTGGTCTCCGCCCACGTACATTAATATTGAAAAGTGCTCAGAATGGTGTCTCACACGTGCACACAAATGTTTGACACACACGTAAAAGTAAATCTCAGAGGCTGAGTTCAAGACGGCGGCCTGGGAAGACCCTGCACTCGCCTCTCCCCCCGGAGACACCAAGTCTCCGGCTGCACACGGAACAACTGCCTCCGCGAGAAACCCCAGATCTGTCTGAGTGACTTCCGTGATTTGGGCAAATGAGAAAAAACCCACATCGAAATGGACAGGGGAGGTAAGACACAGTCTCACCATAGACCCCATTCTGGGTGTGGCTAATGCAAAAAAGACAAGAGAGAGTGAATGCTGGCGAGGATGTGGAGAAAAGGGGGCCCTCGTGCCTGTTGGAAGGAAAACTGGTGCGGCCGCTAGGGAGAGCAGTGCAGGGGATCCTCGGCGAATTAATGACAGAACTACCTGATGATCCAGCAACCCCACTTCTGGGTATTCACCTGAAGGAGACAAACACCGACTTGGAGCCGTATCTGCGCCCCCAGGTTCACTGCAGCGTGTGCACAGTAGCCAAGACACGGGAGCAACCTAGGTGTCCGGCGATGGTGAATGGGTGAAAACAACGTGGCCCACATATGGGGACGCTGTTCACCCCCGAAAAAGAAGCAAACCCTTCCATTCATGAACACCATGAACGGGCCTCGAGGGCCCTGTGCTCGGTGAAAGAAGTCAGACAGAGAAAGACAAACACTGTATGATTTCTTTTTCACGTGGAATCCAAAACAAAACCCCCAAAACCAAATTCACAAATAGGGAGAACAGGTTGGCACCTGCCAAGGTGGGGGGCTGGGCGTGGGGGAAGTAGGTGCAGGGGGACAGAAGGCTTCCAGTGATGAGGTGAGTAGTTCCCGGGAGGCCACGTACACTGTGCCGCGTGGTTGGGGACTGTTCAGGGAGCAGATCCTGGAAGGGATCACAAGCCACGTGGTGACCCCCTGGGGTGATCGTTTTGCAACACCCACGACCACTGAATCTTTACGTAGTCCTACACCGGAAACTCACATAGCGCTGCCTGTCGATCACAGCTCAGAAATCCTCAGACACGTCTGCTCACTCGCTGCACTTCCACAACGCAATCAATCGATCCAGAGTGACCCCCCTCCCGCCACGAGGGGCCTCTCCTCTGCCTCTGTTATTTAAAGCGATTCGGGGATGTGACACTCTCCGATTTCAGTGACACCCCAGAAAACCTGTTACGTTCAGGGCTGCAGCCTCTCTCTAACCTTTCAATTCTCACTACTGCCTTCCAGTTCTAATACAAAATTCTAATTTTTAATACTTACATTGACCCCTACAGTTTATAAATACGAAGGTATTGATTCTGCATCAAGTAGCGACCAACTCTGTACCTTCTGAGGTATGCTGTCCTTGTCCAGGTTAATCAGTTTCTTCAGGAACCCGGTCTCCGAGAGGAGCAACTTGGCCGTGGCCCAGGAGGGCTTCTTCTGCAGGAGGATGCACACCGCATTCATCACGGTCAGCACGAGGAAAGGGGGCCGCGTGTACACCCTGCGACAGACGCGAGACTCTGGTCACTGGCACCGTGAAAATCGAACGTGTCTCTCAGAAGACAACGCATCAGCTTTTTAACAAGTATTTTGATAAGAACACCTATTTGCTGATACATAGTTTTCATTATTTGGATTATCTTTAAACATTTGGGTATCTTTAACATATGGATATGTTTGCTTTAGGAAGGTGAAATGCCTAAAATTTAAATGCGGGGGGCCCTCTTAGTGAGAGGTTAATTTTTTTTTTTCATTATAAATGGATTCTCTGTGGAGTTCTTTAAAGGAGGACCCTCCTGTTTTGCTCCTGTGTTGACTTACTGCTGACTACTTGACAGAGACCTGTGTGTGTGTGTGCGTGCAGGGCAGGGTACTTGGGGTCAACACTTGTGATTTAAGAGGTGCTGTAAGGTGCCACCCCCTTACACACATCCTCTGACTCGGTTGTGAATAATGCCATTGCTAGAACACTGGAGACTGCCCCTTATCTGTGTCCTCATCAGGGGACATGCTGCTGAGCCGCTGATGAGAGGGTGACCCTCGGGAAATCCCGAGGTCAGGGTAACACTCACTCCTTGTGAGTTTCAGTGAACAGTCACGAGGGTGCCGGCTGCTATGTGACAGTACTCAGGACCTGGACCAAAGGGACAGGTCTGTCCAGGGGCACGAGTCTCCCCGAAGGAAAACCGTGCAGACTTCCTAAAGGAGGCAGGTGGCAAAGCCAACTCTGCAGGTACCATGTTATCTCCAGGGGCCCCCAGGGAGGTCCCCCGCCTTAAATTCCATCACCAAGGATTCAGTCAATCACAGTCATCTTTGTTCTAACAATCTTTAAAATGCAGGTAGTTTTCAGGACTAAATAAATCATTATCGCTTACTTTGAACTAACTTATCAGGTTGCTTTCCTGAGACTATCAGTCTGGCTTTTCTGAAATAACGAGGGAGACAATGGCAGAACTCGGGAAGAAGAGGCGAGGCTCGTAGAGGAGAAGTCTAAGTTCTGAAACCAAACTTTCCCTCAACTTCGCCTGGTTTGAGTCTTTTTAAAGCAATCACGATGGAACTAAAGACACATTAAGACGAAATAGATTGTCTGTGAAATTTTAATGCAAATTAAAGAGAAAACAGGACTGAACTGACGGTGGTTTATGTGCCACTGTCCAGAAACAAGCATCCGATGCAAAGCGAGCCCTGTCCCCACTGGCGATCGGCTCGGAAGCCCTCCATCACCACACCGGGCACCGCGTCCTGGACTCCTGCTGGCCGCTCAGTCCACATTTTCTGCTGTCTGCTGCCTTCTCCTGGTGGCTAATGTGCAAGCTGGCAGAGGATGGGACTGTCACCGGGCTTTTGTCTGATTCTGATGCTGAAAACGGCAGCTCGGGACATCTACTGGACATCGCTCCCACAGGCCCTGGGAGAGCAGCGGGGACCACATTGGGAGGCAGTTCGCTTCTCTGGCCTTTTGAAGTGAAGTGAAATGCCCAGGAGCAACATCACAAGGGAGTATCTTAAAATAAAAAAAAAGGCGTCTGCACAGAATTCAAGCACAAGGTGCATTCCCCTTGGCGTCTATAGGACTCAGGCAGGGAAAAGGGCCTGCTTGAGGAGAGTAGGCTTCTTAGCATTCCAGTGACTTTTATTGAGTACTTGCTGCTTGTCAGATGCTCTCCTAAGTGTTTTATGTGTTGTAACTCATCCCGTCCTCTCAACATCTCTTATTGGCCCTGCTGCGTAAAAGGGAAGCGGAGGCACGGAACGTGGCAGTGCCAGGGTTCCAGCCCGGGACGCGTGGTACCAGAACCCGTGAGCTCCACGCTGCGGTAAGACCCCGTCCCTCGGAAGCCAGGCCAAAGGGGACTACCTGCCAAGGAGAAGGCAAGAGACTGGAACTCCTGGAACAAGGCCACGGGGTACGGCGTGGGCGATGCTGGGGAATGGCTGGGCCCTGCTACCTCTCTCATGTCATCTCCTGACCGCCCCCCCACCCCATCCTCTTGCTCTTGCTCACTGAGCACCTGCCCTCTGGTCTTTGTAGTTCCTGAAGCCCAGCAGGCACATTTCTCCTTCAGACTTTCATGCTCTCCATTCCTCCTGCTTGGAATCCTCTTCCCCTAGGCCCCTTCCCAGGTTCCATCCCACTCCACTCAGTCCTCTGCTTGCGTGAAGTGCAGTAACCTGCGCAGCTGGCACGCCGGTGCGCTCGGCGCGCTGCCGGACGAGTGAGTGAGCGCATGCGCACAGTGAGTGCACGTGAGTGAGGCGAAGGAACGGCAAGTCAGGAATCTGCTCTCTTCCTCTGGCCTGTCTCTCTCTGCGCCTGCGTTTTCAGCGTTAGGTGGAGAGGCTTCAGCACTGGGATACGCCTTGCTCCTCCCCTAAAAATATGCTGGTTAAAAGCGTCTGTTGCCATAGTCTATTCTTATCCCCAGAGCTAATGATGTGTTATAGACATCATGGTAGATTTGCTTCATATTTCTGCATCTTCCATTGAAATGCCACTTTCCATAAATAATGGAAAACTTAAAACACTCCGAGATGTGGTCGGCAAGTTCGCACTATTTGTTGAGTTGGAGAGCTCAACTTAAAAAATTATCTCATCCAAAGAGTCAAATCAGAATCATTAGATTCAAATCTTTGTACCTTAAAGCATTTTGTTTCTTGTGTTTTCTTAGGAATTTCCCTGTTGTTGCTTTTCCCACGCAGGGAGGGTAGGGTTTGGGAAAGTACTTCCACAGCGCCCCCTGGTGGCGATGGTCAGCATCAGCTGCGAGTACTGCATCCCTGCAAGCAGCTCCGAAGTGCCCTGCGGTTAAACTGCACAGGCAGCAGTGCCCTGGCCTCTTATTTTTGGACCCGCAGGCCAGGCATTTATATAATCACCAGGGCTTGCTTTCTGGTCCAGACAATGCTATGTTTTAACAATTCTAAGACGCACATTTGCACATCTCCAAGATTGGGATTCAGCTTATAACCGAGGGCACATCGCATAATTTACTTGGTAGTATTTTTTCTTTCTTAAATGTCCCTAAAACACGGATATGCCTTACAGTTGATGGTATCACAGCATTGGTTAGATGCAGTGTACATCACACATAACGAAATCCAGAAGTGGAACACAGACTTCGATCCTTTTGCCATGAACTTACACTTGATTTGGAGCTTTTCCAATGGAAGAGAAACAGGTGCACTGCTCACCTCAGCTCAGCGACATCAGCTTTGTCCAGGGCGTTCAGGGCCACTGTCGCCTTGGTTAAGGCCGGCAGGACACTCTTCAGTTCTTTGGCGGTCGCCTGCAGTAAAGGCAGAAGCCCCCAAATACAGGAGAACACATATAGCTGTGTCTTTACAATTTTTATATACGGAACGTGGAAAACATAATTTGACATTTTTACCATGCCCCTATCTGATGTATCTGCATGACTGGGGTATGTACACCCATGTCTACCCTGGTGGAAATGGGTGATATGTCCTAACTGCAGTCGGTCCCCCGTGAGAACTTGCCTGTGAGAAGCAGACGCACTGAGTGGTGTCTGCCTTTTCTATTGGACCCCGTGCAGTGTTAACAATGCCCAGTGGACGAGTGGTTCAGTCAATGGCCGAGGTGTTATGAAGCTCATGAAGCTGAGGTTTCTGAGCCCTTCCCTTGCACGGGCCCCTGGAAGGAGCTCTGCCAATGTGTTCTAGGGCCATACATTTTTGTTAGACTTGCAGATGTTTTAACCACAACCAGTTCGGATCAACCAGTTAGGATTTCTCTTTGCACTCTGCACCTTCTCTCAGGGTTCCTGTCCCGTCAGGTGGAGCTGGAATGGCTGTGGACAAGCTTGGAATCTGGTTGAGGAGCTGAGTTAGGAATTACACAGGGTGAGGCAAAAGTAGGTTTATAGTTGTGAGTATGTGAAACACAGTTTATTTTTGTATTATTATTAATTGTATTGTTTTCCATATGAAAAACTGAACTGACCTTTGTCACACCCTGTATTTATATTGCTCACAGTCGCTCTCTGTATAATTACATGATTGCCAGCCATCTCAAATAGGAATGACTTCTAGAAACAATTCCAAAAAAGTTCCAGCTTTCCTGGTGATGGGACACTGAGGCGCAGGGCCAGAGGTCATATTTGAACAGAGACCCCTACTAGAGCACCCAGCTATGGAAGACAGTGGGCGGTGGAGGAGGAACCAGGTTTGCAATACGTGCATCCGGAATCGAGCCTGCGGAGAACCCTCCCGTTTGTTAGATGTAGAAAACTGAGCGCACAGTCAGACTTCCACTGACACCTACACGAACCGGCACTCCACTCCTTCATGGGGCATCTGAGAAAGCTGCATACACGTTCCCCTTTTTCTGATGGGAGTTGTGCAAAAAGAGTTCTTTAAAATTCATGGTTTTTTTGGTAATAATCAGATGTTTCGAAATATCTCAATAAAATAAGTGAGAAATTACACTCCTTATATAGATACATAGGCATACGTGAAAGATGTTTTATTTCATAACTTTGTTATTTACAAATAAAGAATGAAGACAAAAATTTTGGGGATGTTAAACAAAAGTGGTTGTGTTTTAAAATCCATAGAGATTACTTTGATATTAGGAGTGCAATGTAATAAAAATTTCAGACCAAAACCAAAGATGTATTAAGAGGAAAAACAAATTTAGGATAGAAGAAATGACCTGGTTCTTGGTCTATTTTAATGAACCAATTAATGAAGAATGCATCATATAATCATGTTGGGAAAAATCTAAGGTTCTGGCTGAGTTTACAAGGAATATTGACATTAATGAAAATATAAATATCAGGAAACACATCTAAAATGAAGATATTCATAAAAACTGGTTACTGAATGTCAATTCAAAGAGTATTAAAAATTAATCTCTATACAAGAAATCTTGAAACGCCATTGTTGCTTATGCCACATTTGACAGCAAGCCTGATAAAAATGTTCATGACATTATCAGTGATTTATAAAGTTGGAAGAAACTTTTCTAAACTGTCAAAATGAAAAACATGCTTCAATCAACTCTACTAAAGATTCTATGGAAAGTGATGTTATAAAGTCATTATATGAAGAAGCAGTTACAGAGGATATAGTGAAAAAATGCTAGGAAAAAGTATTATGGGATGTGTAAAGCAGTTAATTACTAAATATTATTATTTTTCTAGATTCTATGATGTTTATAATTGTCAGCTTTTAAAATTTTGTATATTATTTGATTTCCTTATTCTAAATACCCACTTTCATGTCTAAATGTGAACTAGTAAGTGCGTATTCTTTTAAAAAACATATGGCCTCAAAATTGTATAAGCTTCAGGTCCTATTATACCTGGATTTGCCACTGAAGCCAGATTCACCCTTGTAGTATGGCAAAAATAAACAAACAAACAAACAAAAAACCCCATTAATTTCTCTATATTCATTTCCTTTTGGCCTAAAATACTACAGACTGAAAATTAAGCTGAACACATATTTAGCATATTGGTTAACAGGCCATGGGTGACTCACTGTGACACTCCTGTGTGTAACTTATAAATAAGTAATTACACGCACAGAGGGGGTACAGGCTTATATGTATCTACATATTAACTGATGGAGTTGCTTGATTAAAAACCTTCGCACGTGAGAGACAAACGAAACTCCACTTTCCACCTCCCGCGAGCAGGCGTGGCTGCTGACCGGCCAGGCTGGGCAGCTGGGGACTTGCCATGCCAGACCGGCTCCTGCTGGGATTCTAACCGAAGAGTGTAGAGGGGACAGGCCAGTTGAAACAAAGACATATTTGGTCAATAAGAGAAGGGACACGCACCAAACAGCCCCCAGAGCGGCTTCATCTCCCGCGGGGGTTCAGGATCCTTGGAGGCCCCATGGATTTCCAGTTCACTGGAAAGAGTACCCGGAAGAGCAGGCTGGTCTGCTCCCCTCAGGGTTGCAGTCTCTCAAGGTCAAGGACTCTGAGGTGTCTCTGTGCTCCCTCTGTTCCTGTGCTGTGTCTCCCACGTAGGAGGTACTCAGTACACACTTGCCGGGACAAGTATTAAACGTTCCCAAGGCTGGAGCACTATCTATTCAAGAGCCGTCAGCCTGACCCTCTACGTCTGGGGACCAGGGAGTAACTTTGCAAATCCCCAGATGATCTTGTGGATCACGTTTTAATCTTACCCGAGCATAGTTTTCCACGATTCTTACTTCCTCTGCCACAATTTCCTCATCCTGTTTAACGAGCATCTGGACTTTCTCCACCACTTGGGAATCCTTCTGTAGCTTTTCCATTAAGGTTTCTTTTTCCTAGTGGACCAAACAATTCTTCCCAGCATGAATTTTAAGAGACATGACATCTTTTTTAAAAGAGAAATTCGGATAGCTCATCCCATTGTTATAACAACGACCAACATCAGCTTGAAATATATTTGTTTAATAGACCAACAGGGGTAATAAATATAAAAGCTAAAGGAGTTCATTACCTCCAAACCAGTATTATACGAAGTGTTAAAGGGTCTTTTTTAAGACGATGATAAAAAGTATGAACAATAAAATGGCAATAAATACGTATCTATCAACAACTGAATCCAGAAAACAAAATAAATAAGCAGAACAGAAACAGAATCATAGATTCAGAGACATTCAGATGGTTGCCAGATGGGAGGGGGACTGGGGTGGGCACAGCAGGGGCAGGGATCGGGCAGCCCCATTGGTTGTCACAGAAGAGTCACAGGCGTGCAACGTACAGCAGAGGGACTAGTAGTGCAACGACTGCGTGTGGTGTCGGATGGGGGAGATTCACCAGAACGACCTCTTACTAAGTTACGTGGTGTCTAGTCACTGGGGCGCGCACCTGAAACTAGTATAATAATGCATGTCATCTGTAATTGAAAATTAAAAATAACCTTTAAAAAAAGAGAAAAAATTGATAAGTAATGATTTTTAGAATTCTTGGCAGCTTGCAAGTTCCCACGGTGCATTTCAGATGGATTTGACTAATGACATTTTTCTGTGTAAGGTTTTACAGTTAGTTATAACATACCTATCACCACGTTTAAACACTAAAATATAATGATGCCAATATTTTGTTGTTATTGCTGTTACTGTTTTTCCTCGTTGGACAGACAGGGAAATCGAGGCTAAGACCACACAGCTGTAGGTAAAGAAGCAGTGACCGTAACCGCGGCTGTCCCGTCCCAGCGCCTCTGCTTTCGAACGCTGTCCTGTATGAAACCATGAAACCTGCACCGAGATGCCCGCGGAACCTACCTGTGTTTTTTGTTCTATCTGAGGGCCAACAACCAAGAGCTCCTCCTGCATGTCCGTAACCAGAGCGGTTGCTTCCAGGATCTTGGACAGACCCACATAGAAACGATTCCTGAAGGGGGAAAAAGAGTTAAGAGGTATAATATACAATGAAGTATCGGCAAAGCTAGCTCTGCTGTGGCCACGGTCAGAAGGCAGCGTGGTGCAGATGCCAGTTCCCCCCAAATCGGTACAGAGGTTTAATGCAATCCCTATCAAAATCACAGTCAGACCCTGGCTGGTGTAGCTCAGTGGATTGAGCGCGGGCTGGGAATCAAGCGGTCCCGGTTCGATTCCCAGTCAGGGCACATGCCTGGGTTGCGGGCCAGGTCCCCGTGAGGGCCATGTGAGAGGCAACCACACATTGCTGTTTCTCTCCCTTTCTTTCTCCCTCACTTCGCTTCTCTCTAAAAATAAATAAAAATAAAATCTTTAAAAAAAAAATCACAGTCAGATTTTTTTGTACGTATAGTCAAGTTTATTCTAAAATTAATATGGAAAGGTAAGTGGACTAGGATAACGAAAATTCTGAGAAAGAAGAATCACGCAGGTGGAGTCCCTCCATCTGACTGCAGGGCGGACTAACTAGTGACAGTGACCACGGTCACGTGGCGCTGGCGGAGGGACAGATGTACGGATCGATGGGACAGGACCGAGGACCCAGAGACAGACCCACACAAGCGCTGTCAACTGGTTTTGCACAAAGGTGCAAAGGCCACAGGGGAAGAAAAGTTGTTTTAAAAAATGAACCTTGGCCTACACCTCACACCTTTTATACAAATTAACTCAAAATGGGAAAGATAAAACTGTAATACTTTTAGGAAAAAACATAGGGGAAAATCTTTGGGATCTAGGGCGTGATGAACAGTTCCTAGATATGGCGAAAGCAGCATCCCCCACACAAGACAACAATGGCCGCCCTGCACTCCATCGAACTTGGAACCTTCCTTCAGGAGGACCCCAGGAAGAGGATGGAGGGACAGACTCCCAAGGGGGACGCAGTGTCTGTCACCACGCGGCTGTCAAAGGGCCAAGACTCAACACTGAAAATATCTGAACGATCCATTTAGAAAATGTGCAAAAGAGACAAAGAGACCCTGAAACTGAAAGGGGAAAAGAGACGTTAGATTGGAAAGATATCTGGATGGCAAATAAGCACGTGAAGTGATGTTCACCATCACTAGCCATTAGGAGAGTGCAAATGAAGGTCACAGTAAATTTGCACTTATTGGAATATTTACAATAAAAACGTAGCAACAGCATCGAATGTTCACAAGGATGCAGAGAACCTGGATCTCTCGTCCACTGGTGAGAACGTCAAATGGGACGGCCGCTGTGAACAACTGGCTATTTTCTTAACACACTGCGGACCGCATAGAAATCTCTAAGACATGCGCCAGGGACCGCACGGTATTGGCCAAACTGCACGTTAATTAAATCATCTCGTGATGCGGTCCTTAACAGATGGCGCGCAAAACACGAGAAAACTCATGAGCGGTACGAAAAGCGTTAAAAACCCCAGCAGACACTTACCACGTGGCCTAACTGTCACACCCCTGGCATTTGCCCCAGAGAGATGGAAATTTATATCCACACAGAAGCCTGTGCACAAACGGCCCTCCACCTCTGTCCACGATTGCTCCACGTGGGAAACGCCCCAGTCCCTCCGATGGATGGGTGTCAGAGTGTGGTGCATCCGTGTCAGGGAACGCAGCTCAACGACACAGAAGCAAACTACAGACACCACGACAGCTTGAACGGCTTTCAAAGGCATGACACGAACCCCTCTGGGGAAGAAGTGCAATCGTGGAGATGGAGGCAGGGAGGTGGCTGCAGGGAATTTGCAATGGGAGGGTGGGGGGACACAATAAAGGGGCGGCACACGGGGGTTTTGTGGGAGTGGCACGGCTCTGCATCTTGTCCTGTCTTGTGACAGTGCTGGCTTCTGTCCTTGCAGCATCTGTGAAGCTAATTAGTTCAGAGTAAAAAGGATTTTTTAAAAAAGGAGCTATCAGGTAAAGTCGAAAATTTCCCACTTACCTGTTCACTAGGATAAAAATGGAAAATACACAGTTTGCATGGAATAAATACCAATAAATATTTTAAGATCAGAAGACTACAGACCTATAGTCAACAAAATTTTAGCCCTAACTCTACCAAGAGAGGGAATAAGCACTATGGAGCATTAAAAAAAAAGAAGAAGAAGATACGGTCCCTACCTCTCGGACTTGGAAAATCTAAAAGAACGTTGCCATCCATGCCCTGTGAACTACCAGTTACAAAGACACTTCCAGCATTTTGTTCTTTGAGCCGAGACCAGGACAGGTCCTCAAAGCTTCCTATCTGGATGGCAAGAACTTTAAATTTTTTGTTTTTACTCTTGCATCTCTCCAAATGTATTCTAATCTAGTACCAGAGGGATCTTCCTAAATACAAGTCTATTTAGTTACACATCTACTTAAATGGTCATGATTTGTTGCTTATTTGCATTCAGTCCATAAACCCATCCCCCCTGAGAAGCAGGTGCTGTTAAGAAGAAAGTGGACTCTTCCAGGGAAAACAGGCCGACGGGAGCTCAGCTCCCAGGGGAGCGCCACTTGAGAGGTGCTTTGGGCTTTACGTGCGATGATTCCCCAGGAGGGAACCTCCCGTTCCAACAGAATGTCTAATTATGAGGTTTGGGGTCGGGGAGAGGCGCGGGCTGGCTCTGAGAAAGCCAAGCCACCTAATGAAGCCTCCCCACTCTTCCTCCTCCCGCCTCTCACCCTGGGAAACGGGGCTCCTGGCATCCGTGAGGGGAGCTGGGGACCCGCACCTGGTGCTCCTTTGACCACCAGCCACACCCGAGAGAGACAAGCCATACACGGCTGCGGATGACAGTGACCGTGCCTCGAAGGCGACAGCTTTTACGGTGGACCTGGCACGACCCCACTTCAAGCGGCGGAGATGTTCCAGGATAACACGGAGGACACAAGGAAGACACCACTGCACCCCCTGGGGCACGTCTGGGTATGTGGAGTGTGTGAGGCGTGGGGGACACTGGGGAAAGGGTGACGTGATTGCGACAGGGACTGGTCACACGCAGGGTCCGGAGTGGAGCAACGGAGGGGGACCCCGGGGAACCGGAGGTCAGAGGTGGGAGGAGGAGCCATTGATTCCCTGGATCCTCATCTCCAGGGCATCTGGCCAGTTAACCCGGGCAGCGACCATGGCCTGCACTTTAACCACTGACCGACCAACCACAGTCTCAATCGAGTGACTTTCCAAAACCTCCCCGGAGTCGCCAACTCCTGGGCTGAACAGCCTTTGCTTACGAAGCAGAGAAAGACTAACTTCCTGAACCAGCAGGATTCCTTTCAGCGCCACTGTGGTCACAGACTCCGCCGACTGCTCTACGTCTAACTGGTGCTGCGTCTGCCACGCCCCGCCTGACCTCGTTAGCAAACACGTAATAAAATTAGACCCTGACCCCACAGTAGCAAAACGCTGCTGTTGCGGCTGCCACTGCCTCTCACGTAAAGCCAGGCGTCTGCGCATCTACTCCGCACAAGCCGGCCCCGACCCTGCGGCATTGGTGGTGATGAAAAAGCTCGCTGCCCGGGCTTCCTGCTGACCGTCTGAGACAACTGTGTGTGACTGCCAGCGCCTCGGGATGCCCCGCGACTAGTGATGTTTGTAACTGGCCCGGCCCCGCTGGGAGTCTGAGACTGGCTGATCCTCCAAGTGGGAGTCCTAGCCACGGCCACTCCCATCCAATGCTGCCGAAGACACAGAGTGGCTTTGGTCCGAGCCCCCGTCGGCCCACCGGGTCAGGCGATCTGACAGGGCGGCCCATTCTTAGCGGGACGCACGACAGGCCGGAAGACGGAGCTGTGGAGGAACGGTTGCAGCATGGCGACCTTCTGTGTGGCCGCCCAGGTCGTGCGGGCGAGGTTTACCTGCACCTGGGCTGGGCCCTGGCCCAGGGTCCTCCTAGAACACGGGAGCGCGGATACTTGTGAGCACATGAGGCCAGCCCACTCACCTCCGTACCCTCCCGGGAGGCTGCTGAGGTGGCTTCTCCGTGTCTCCCGAGTCCTGATTAGGTCTGGGACTTCCTGCAACACCTCATGTTTCCTCCCCCGTCCTCCCAGGCTCAGCTGCCACATGAGACCGGCTCCAGCGACAGGTGTCCCTCATCTGCATGGCAGTCACCTGCCTCCTTTTATTTGGGGGTAGTCCCAAGGGGTAAGGGACGAGGGGAGTGGTCTACGTTAGCAATCAACTTTCTGAACCTCACAGGGCGCGCTGCCTCTTGACTGGCTGAATCTGCCCGCCTTGCCCTGACAGGGGCGGAGGGGGGGCCTCTGAATGCCCCTCACCAGGCCGTCTGTGGCTTCTGCCTTTCCCCACAATGAAGAGGCAGATTGAGTCTCAATAGTTAGTGCTTGTCTGTACAGATTAAAGCACCAGTGAAAAATAATGTAAACATAAATATAAAAATCCATATTGATGCAAAGTCTTACCTCTTCGTTTGCATTTCCTCCTCTCGTGACCTCAGAATGTGTGCAAATGTGTCTATGAATCGCAAGTAGCTTCTGGGAGTGATATAATTATGCCTCCTTGTTTTTTGGAAGTACTTTGTGTTCAAGTCGTTTATACTTTTGTGGATTTGGACACATGCTGGGGCAAGTTTTTCTTTTAAGTTCTGAAAAAGTAATTTTTAAGAATTAAGAGAAGGCAATCCAAATATACATTTTTAAAAAAGAGCAAAGGGAACACTATGAATAATTTGAAACAGTGTATCACTTTTGGATATGGGAATGTAGAAAAGGGCCTGGATGAATGGGACCGAGAATAGATGAGTTTCAGTAGTTGGGATGGTGCTGGGGGGAGCGGCAACAATATGTAATGACCAGTGACGGGCCAGACTCCTCCCCCTAGGCTGACCCCTCACGTCTGCGACAGCCACCCGAGGATTTAGGGCACCCCTGTCAATGGGCCATGTTTATGGTGCTTTCTTTACCTCCCATCTTTCTTTCTTAAAGTAGGTTATCAATAGCAAGATATTCAACTTCCTTGAGTTAAAAAAAAAAGCTGCAAAAATGCAAGGGCTCAGAGGATATATGGATATACAGGTGAACAAAATGAAAGTAGAGCCCTGGCTGGTGTAGCTCAGTGGATTGAGTGCTGGCTGGGAACCAAAGGGTCCTGGTTCGATTCCCAGTCAGGGCACATGCCTGGGTTGCGGGCCAGGTCCCCAGTGGGGGCCATGTGAGAGGCAACCATACATTGCTGTTTCTCTCCCTCTCTTTCTCCCTCCTTTCCCCTCTCTCTAAAAATAAATAAATAAAATCTTTAAAAAAAAATGAGAGTAGAAAGACAACCCTCTTTGCCTGGCTGTGGAGAGAATGCTGAAGGAGACACAATCTAGTCTTACCTACCCCCCTCCAGTCCGCCAAAGCCTGCCAACCACCCGGTCACTTTTAAGCCAGCTGCGTTTTCTTCCTGGTTCCACCTGTCTCTACCTTTTTGGCCTTTGCTTTCCTCGAACCCTTGGACAAATAAGGTTACAAGCCCCTTCCTGGTGCCTCGCTGGGTTCCAGGTCTTCATGCATCCACATCTTTCAGTACCCACGGGATCTTCCGATGAATCGCTCTGGAAAGAACCCTTACTTGCGGCTCATAAACTCTGAGGCAATTCTGTGTGCGGCTGTGCTCTCACTTTGTCGTTCTGCTGTGGCAGCCAAGCCAGAGAAATGGAGCGTAAATACGCAGAAGGCTGCGGCAGCCTTCTCACAGGTCCAGGGGTTAAAATGAAGGCTGTTTCCTTTCACGGAAACTGGCTGTGCCCCGGGGGGTGGGATGGGGAGGTGGGGGCAGGGTAGAAGCGTGATGAGACCCAGGCAGGGAGGAATCTGGGCGTCTTCGAAATAAGATGAATTGGGGGGCAAAAAAGACGGGGAATTGATCAAGAGTCAAGATAAACACTCGACTTATTTCATAATTTTACCCAGAGCTGCCTAGTTTTGCCCACCTGGGGTTCACAGGTGGGGTTCACAGCTGTTCAGAGACACGACACCGTCAGACTCTGTGAACACACCGAAACCTTCCCTCGGACGGGCTCTGTCGGAGGAGTGTGTTTACCTCTCTGCGCTCTAAGTCCACCTTCTCTCTTAGGAAAGAGCTGGCGACCAGAAGGAGGGCCTCTTCCGGCCACTTCTCGTACCAGTCGATGGTGCAGGCGCAGACCATGGACGGGTAAGCCCGGCAGCTCTGGCGCAGGTGAGGCCCTACAGGGCTCATTATCATCAGAATATGCAAATTTTTAAATATTCTCTGAAAACGAAGGAACATACAAGTTGTTAAAATGCAATCCATTGCTCTGAAAAAGTACTTGTTTCAATTCCTTCCCTAGAGAGCGGACGGGAGGCCGGTCCGCTGTGTGCTGAGTGCCCGCTGCCGCCCGAGCCCGGCCGGGGCAACGACAGTTCCCACGGGGCCCCTCTGAGGACTGCAGCCAGGCCCTGCCCTATGCGACCCCATCCTCTCAGCAGGGACTGTGTGGGGGAGACACCAGACTGCAGAGCGTCCCTTGTATAAGCCAGCCCGCACGAGGGGGTCTGTTCAGTGGGGGCCCTTGTATCAGATGGTGGTGCGTCTGAGCACGTACTCTTTCCTCTGGGGAGGGCGCATTTAAGACCCACAGACACCCAAAGTGAGAAGTGGTCAGATGCATCAAGGTGACAGTCGCACAGAGAAACAGATGGATGTCACGGGTGGAGCACTGGGGAGGTATTAGTGGGCTCCACAGCCGAGGGGCTGCAGGGAAAGCTCAGCGCTCACACAGTTTCTCGGGGCCTAGGCAAAGCGTTGGTTCTCCAAGCTGTGCCCACATCCTTCCCCCCTCTCTGCCCCTCAAGACCCCGCTGCGCTGCTGCTGTTCCTGGCCTCTTGGAAGGACTTCAAAAACCGTACAAAAGCAAATTAAACTGCTCCATGCAAATTTCACACAATGCAGAATGTTTACATTGAAAACGAAAATACCTCTTTGCTCTACCCACACCTAACTCCCACTTGATGTCCAGCCTTAAGTTTAAAGTGTGCCTTCACTGCCGATTACTGCAAGACACTTCAAACCATTTCACATAATTAAAATCAACTTCTAACTGGAGTTCTCGGTTTTATTTCTGGAGGGCACTATCCTCCGCATCCCGAACCAGAACTCCTTTGTTTTTCTTTAGCAGTGCAATCTGTTGGATAAACCCCCGAGCGACTGGTGCGCCGCACGCCAGCAGGCTGACTGCTATCCTCCTTTCCGCCACCAGGAGGCCTTTTCAAACAACTCAATGCAAGCGCCCGTTCCTCTATCACTTGTTCTCTCTCAACGGTGGATTCTATTTCTGGAGTTTTTTACACCTTCTTCTTGCGCCAGATCACAAAGTACCTGTTGAGGAATGCAGGGCTGCCCAGTTCAGTTTCCAGATGACTCCCTGAGAGGTAGAACTGGGCACCAGAAATGCGCTGGCCTGTGTGGCCTCCCCAGGGGACCCTCTGGTTCGGGTGATCACGTCTATCCGTCAGCTACGCCACTGGTCAGCCATCACACCGGAAAGGCACACGACACCTGGGCCCCTGGTGAAGTTTGGCTCCCTCATCAGAGTGGTCCTTCCACAGCCGCCCCCCACTGAGTGCTGTCTGAATAGCACCTGCTTTTTCTGGCCCGTCTCTTCTGTACCCATCACCTCCTGGCCGATTGTAGGGCTATGATTCAGAGGGATAAAAACAATCGTTTCTTGCCTGCCTGCCAATAAGAACCTCACTGGCTGGGCGGGAGTCTCAGCGCAGGACGTCCCAATGGGTCTTGCCTGGCGGCATCGCCAGCCGGTGCCGTGTTTTGGAGCCCCTGACAGTGCGACCCAGTTTGTGGCTCGTCTTTGGCCCGAGATATTGTGTGCTGGCGTGTGCAGTCGGCAGTTGTTACTGTGGCTTTCAAAACTCGTGCAAAGAACGAAACAAACTGCCCAAGTTGAAAATCCTGTACACGAATTATGAATGTAGTCTACTTTTAACTTAACATGACAATTTGATAAAGCCAATGTACAAAAAAAAATACCTTTTGGAAGAACGAAAATAAAGCTTCTCTACTATCCATGTAAGTGCTCTGTTCAGCAACGGATCTAATCTTAAGCGCAAGAGAGTCCAGCTCCTCATTTTCAAACATGTCAGGTATTTTTCTCAAACTGACAATGCTGTTCAGATCCTCCAAAAGTGCCTCCTTGGGTGAAACATATATTTAAACATAAATGAGTAAATTATTCATGTTTCCTAAACTCACCAAGCAATAGGGTTTAAGGAGAATTTAGGTTAATTTTTTTTTTTTTTGAAAACGAAGCTTCTCAAACCCATCAAAAAAAATTTTTTTTCCTGAGTCAAGTAGGCTTCCTTTGCCCGTTCACGGACTCAGACATCAGAGAAACACACGTGTGGGCCCACAGCGTGCCCACCCTGCGCAGGCTCACGGGGTGCAGAGGGTGGAGACAAGAACGAGTCGAGCTGGGACTTCGCCTCAGGCAGTCTGCAGACGCCGGCATATCTACTCTCGGGTTTGAACTCCACACAAACTAGGATTATTTTACTTCAGCCAGGCTTGTCTCTACGAAGGGCTACCCGTCTAATGGAAAAGGGAACAGAGGAGAGAGAGCAATGAACAAGTCTCTACCAGAGGACTTTTTAAAAATAGGAACATTTTGGCTTCGAGAGTAAATCCCAGCTTTCTTAAAAAAAT
>PVJI01014935.1:0-42599 GCA_004026765.1 Micronycteris hirsuta
CCTTCCCTTCCCTTCCCTTCCCTTCCCTTCCCTTCCCTTCCCTTCCCTTCCCTCCTCTCCTCTCCTCTCCTCTCCTCTCCTCTTCTCTTCTCTTCTCTTCGTTTTCCCCAAGGAGGAATATTGATGTACATTTTTTAATTTTTTCCCACTCCATTACTTAAACATATCGTAAACTAATCTCAGGTGGCATAATGATGCAAAAATAATTAAATTGATCACCTTATTGCTTTCTTAATTCCATCTCTCATTGATTCTCTTCTCTCTTAATTGATTCTCTTGCTCTAATCTATACACAGAACACCAACACCAGAATGATCTTTCTAAATTGTCACAATGATCATTTTATTCCCTCACACAAGGGATCTCTATCATCTAAGCAACAAACTTCAGCCTCTTATGCAACAGATTTCTGTCCAAACATACAGACTTCTTTCTCAACAAAATTCATTACACATCTAACATAGTAGTCATCCTGAACTCTGTGTATTTAGGCCATAGATGTTCATACCCCAACCCCCAACAGCTTAGCTTACTGTATCTTCTTCCCCTGAAACTTATTCCAACCAACGTCTCCACATGATAATTATTGACATTACTCATCTCATCTCAAGCTTCATATCTTTTTTGAAGGATTTAACCTCATCACATATTAAATTGACACTCTTCTTTGTCCATTGAATTCTCTATGCTTCTAAAATATAGCTAGATGCATTCATGTTTACTTCTTTATCTATATACCTTGCTTTCTGAACAAAATCATAGAGATTTTTAACCCTAATAATTTAAATAATATCTTGTGCATATTAAACAACCAATAAACATTAAATGAATGAATGACTTTAAAGTTTAGCAGTAGTTTGAAAGTGTCTAAGTTCAAGGGTATTAATATTTTTAAAAAACTATGACACATCACACTTGCACATTAATTTAAAAACCTTCATAAACTGTTATCTAAAAACAATAGATTCTAGCTTTGTCCTAATGTTGAATTTATATAACATCATAATGCTGGATATTAGAGCATTCTGCCTAGATTTATCACAGTTTTTAGAAAATGAACACTTATAAAGCTTAAGCTTTTTATATATGATATGAAGTTATTTCATTTCATACATTTAGACATATATGTCCATCTCATATATGTCTAAATTTAGACTATAATCTTTAACATGCTATCTGGTCTGATAATAACACAACATTTGAAATCAAAATAATCATGAAAATTCAAAATATACCATTTTCTATTTGAGGGGCTAGCACTTTCTTTCCTGAAGCTCTTATTTGGGGGCTGGGATGTAGATCACTTGATTCTGGTTTCTATTGACCACTCTTGGGGGATTGGGGACAAATAATTCATAAAATTATTTTCCATTCACATTTTGATATGTATTTTTTTATTCTTGGATTGTCTAGAGTCTGTCCATGACTGGGCCACTTAATCCTTTGCCTCTGCCTCAGATGTCCCTCCCCATAACATCCCCCAGCAGGTGCTCTGCATTTGTGAAGGTAAGTCTCATTGATTTTGATTCCGTCTGGCTCATTTTGCCTGTGGAGTCTCTGTCACTGGTTCCACTTATTCTCCAGTATTGCACCATGAGATGGTTTTAGTTTGTGCTTCTCGAACTGTAATGTGGCTATGATTTACCTAGAGAGCTCTTTAAAATGCAGATTCTGCTTCTAATATCCCAGATCAAGACACTGATGGTCTCCTTCATTTAGCAAAAATCTATTAATAGTTGACAAACCATGGATCATTGAGTAAGTTTGCTTATATTTGGGACTCTGGTTTCACTATTGACTATCAAGGAAACCTTGGATAAACTATATAAATGCCCTCACATTCAAGGAAATTTTCCTATAAAATGTGCTATTACTACTTCACAGGGTTCATGGGAGGACATAAGATAACACACTTAAAAGTACAGTGTCTTTCGAATGGGATGTAGCTCCATAACTAAGTGCCCTTTCTTGCTTCTCCCTTCCTCCCTTGAACTTTCAACCTGACTCATTGTTTGAAAGAGTTTCTTACTTACTTTAGCTTGCCACCACTTTCTCCTTTTCTGGCTTTTAGTTTTATCCCCGGTGCTGTGGTCTATCCATAAGTTAACTGGTCATTAATGATCAATCACACCCATATCTTTGCTCATAGCAGAACCTCCTAAAATCACATAGACACACTAGTAAAATCAGAATAATTCTAACACTTTTTTGTTGAAACACAGCATTTTCCCCTATACCTAGAGTTAACATTCCTCCAGTGAATTTTTTGTAATTCACTGAAATCAATGATAGTCAATGAGAGTTCCTAGTGGGCTGTCCAGTTTTAAAATAACAGTTGCTCAGTAAAGGTTAACAACATTCCCTTATAAATGTCTCTCCTTATAAATGAGCATATAATAAAAGCCCTTTTTGTTAAAGTGCTTATTTACATATGTGATTTTCCATAATTAAGTCTGGTAACAAGATTTAATCTACATAAACAAGTTTTTTTTATTATTTATATGATCTAGAATAATCAGTTTTAGGTAACATATTTTTTAATTTCAAAACAATTGCTTGAGTTCAATTAAAATAGCCACAGAGCGCAGAATAAAAATTATCATCATTGTAGCATTTGGTGTATAAACAATTAGACAAACAGGCAAATATTACACTAGATCAAATATACTGCAAACCAAAATAACGTGACAGATAAGATTTATGCATGAAGTGAGTGTGAGAGGTAACATTTAAAAAATCATGTCATTGATGTTGTATTTTTAAAAACCCTTATTTGTAGTATTTTAATCTATTATCTATTTTATTCAAATTTTGTTTTTAGATTCAATTTTATTATTATTTTATTTTGCTCAAAGATAGAGTCCATCTACCTACAATGGTGAACTATAGTTTAGTGCAATATCTTATGAATATCACAACTTCTTATATTTTCTTAGTTTCTTTGATTCAAAGGGAGAAGTTATGTTAAAAATTGAGTTACGGTTTTTCAGATATTGTTAGTCTGGCATAACATGAGAAGTGTTTTTGTTTTAACTTTTTATTTTGGTGTAAAATGTGGTATAATTAAGCTTCAGAATTGAATGTAGTTTGACTCCTCTTCAAAAGTTTGTTCCAGTGACGTAATTTAAAAAAAGGTAGACTTAAGAACAATGGATAACATACTACTTTTCAAAAGAAAAGTTTTATCATCTATTTGTTTTGCATAAAAATACACACCCACATGAACACTTTGCACTATAATTTGAAGGTCTTTTGTGACTATCAGATATCTGTCCCCATTCAAGAGTTCTTGTCATGTTTTACATTTCAAACTTCATTAGTTTAAGCCAGCTATTCTTCACTGGTTTCAGTAGCGTGCTAAAAGTTGAATGCCAAAGGACAAGCACATATGAACTGTTTTTCCTTTCTTAAGCATGGACTTTTTAAATTTTATTTTTTCCTCTTGAATATATTCATACAGTAATATGGGTTAGCTCATCAAAGAAGGTAGCAATTATACAAAATGTGGTTTTCCAAATTTTCAAGATCATGAAGATATTCACTGTTTAAAAATTTTTCTATGAAATATCCAATAGACCTGTAAAACATACTAACATTCGAATTAGGTGAACCCAGGTTTGCATCCTTGTTCCAGACTTCAGTTGTGAGCGAATTTCCTATCACCTAACAGTAACATTTTTTTTAATTTTATTTATTTATTTTTAGAGAGAGGAGAAGGAAGGGAGAAAGAGCAATGTATGGTTGCCTCTCACATGGCCCTCACTGGGACCTGGCCTGCAACCCAGGCATGTGCCCCGACTGGGAATCGAACCGGTCCGCCTGGTTCCCAGCCCGCGCTCAATCCACTGAGCTACACCAGCCAGGCTAACAGTAACATTTTTAAAGTAGTGGGAAACTGGTAGACTTCATCCTCTCAAGTTGGTGTGAAAATTTAATGAAATAATACATGTAGAGTGTTTAACTTAGTTCCTTCCACCTGGTACTTGCATAATGCATTTTAGTTATTGTTGTTATTTAGTTATTTAGCTTGTTTTCATTATATATGAAACAACTTCTGACAGATTTTTCCAAGACATTAACTCCAAAGTTCTTGTATTTTTGTTAAATGAAGTACCATGTTCCCTTCTGGCATTAATATTTAATTGAATTAGCCCTGTCAAGTACTAATCAAAAAAGAAACACTGCATTTGTTGTGTAGTCTTTCTCTCTGAACTGATGCCAGAAGACAAATTAGAAGAGAGTTGGTACATGGGTGGACAGGTAAATGTGAGTCTTCAAATAGTGAGGTTATATTTTTTAACAGATACTTCCCTTTTTTAAAGATTTTATTTATTTATTTTTTAGAGAAGGGGAAGGGAGGGAAAAGAGAGGGAGAGAAACATCGATGTGTGGTTGCCTCTCACGTGCCCCGTACTGGGGACCTGGCCAACAGCCCAGGCATGTGCCCTGACTGGGAATCAAGCCAGCGGCACTTTGGTTCACAGGCCAGCACTTGATCCACTGAGCTACACCAGCCAGGACTAGATTATGTTACATGAATAGATTTATTGCCCCAAATTTACATTTATTAATAATTGCATGGAGAAATAGGTCCAGTCCAAACTCTAGTCTTCTTAGATTTATATAATCATACTTTGCAATCCCATACTGGATTATTTCCTTCTCAAAGAGGAAAAATCATCCAAATTCACAATGATCTAACATTCTAGATATTCTAATAGTAAAATTCATACTCAGTAATCTAATAATAATATTTTAACTAAAAGATAGTGGCTAGCATTCCCTAATCTGGATGCATAGCATAAAAATTAATCACATAGATGTAATAAATATGCCTACTTTTGCTTCCTAACTTTGTATTTCATGAAACCATCTTAAGAACCAAAAAAATGTTTGTTTTCAATTATTTTATCCAAACTTTCAGCATTTAAATGTAACAAATATGAAATCATTGCATATTTAATATGTTTTATGCACACATAACACTCATGGACAAATGTGGCAAACCCATGTCAAACTGGTATTTTTTTATTTTTTTAATTTTTATTGAGTTTATTGTGGTGACATAGTTAATAAAATTATATAGATTTCAGGTGTACAATTTTATAATACATTCATCACTGTGTTGTATTATGTGTTCACTACCACACGTCAAGTCCCCTTCCATCACCATTTGGCCCTTCTTTATGCTTTTCTAGTTCTTCCTATCCCACCCTCCTTTTCCTCTGGTAATCAGCACATTCTTGTCTGTGTCTATGAGGGTGTTTTTTCCTAATCCTTCACTTTTTTTCATCCATCTTTCCTAACCCCAACCCCTCTGACAGCTATTCTGTTCTCTATATTTATGAGTCTGTTTCCATTTTGCTTATTTGTTTATTTATTTTGTTCATTAGAATCCACATATGATTGAAATCATATGGTACTTGTTCTATGAATGGCTTATTTCTCTTAGCAAAAATTAATATTTTATTAGATTGTATAAATACATGTTTACTGAATTTATGTTTGAATATCACTATATATCTAACAAAATATGAAGAAGTAAACTAGATTATGTCAAATTCAAGTGTATGTAGACTAAGACAATTTTGTTAAGCATAATGTAAATTTCTAAACCATTATTTTATTTCTAAATATTGTGTCTCAGTCCAGATTTATTGTAGTAAGGTCTCTATCCAGAAAACCTATCTAATAATGAACACCTGTATCAAAATTCACAATGAGATTATTGTGAAATATTTAGAGATGTGACCACTAGCAATCCTATACACAAATCTGTAAATTATATAAAACAACATCAATTCAATAACCCCTAGACCAAATTATACATTTAATTTTGTAGCAAGTAATTTCATTCTTTTTTCTCTATAATAAAATCTACTTTTTTACTGAATTTTTTAGTACAAATAAGTTTCTAGAGCCTTAAATATATGTCATTCAAAGCATACCTGAATACTGCTACTAACACACACACACACACACACACACTCACCAAATTGAAATTAACCCCTGATGAGCCATTGTACCTAAGAGTAAAATTTAGTCATTCATCCATATCAGCATGCACCTGTATAGTTTCTTTTCCTTTTTTCACAATGGAGATGCATTTTGAAGTATGTATTTAATATTTTCTTTTCCATTTTTTCTATTTTTTAATTTGTGGATCTTAGGATTAATGTGATAATTTAGTTTCTCATCTATAATCTTTGAATATAGATAATATTTTCAGTATCTGCAAAACTCAATTCCAGCACAGTAACAAGTGTGCCTTCTCCTTGCTCCTCTCTTTCTAAGGTTATATGCCTCTTTAGAATTTCTCACAGTGTTTGCATTTCTAATCTATTCATGATGAAAACTATACACTATAAACTATGGTATAAATTACAATTTAACTTTTATTTCCTTGGTGCTGATACCTAAACACTATGGTCACACTCTCATTGCTGTTTAAAGTACTGATTTACTTCCTTCTTCACAAGCTGAGATGACATTAAAGTCTATTCCATTAAATCATTCTTGCCATTACTCCTGAGAGTGGGGATTACATAATGACCTTCTAGGTACTCAATCTCATGCTATTAACTTTAGCATGAAGTACACTGTCTTCTTTCCATTTTTCTCAGAGATTTGGCATCATTCTCAGAAGTTACAATACAGCATTCACAAGGATGATCCACACAACACTTATCACTGGCTTATTACATCTTGGACTTCCTTCCCTCTATCTTTTTCTCAAATTCACTCTAGTCACCCTACTGTACATCTCCACATGACCAATTTATGTTACATGTAATTTTGATTTCAAATGTTTGTTTCTTTTGTTAATTTGAAGCCCAAATTCCAAATTTACAAATTAGGAAGGAAATTCAAATTTTAAAAATATGCCAAAATTGTTTCAGAACAAATCCAAATAGTTAGATTTATAAAATACTCATATTGTCCAGTGTTCTTAAGCATGGGTGTTTTAATTATGTTGCCTCTATGAATACAGTTCTCAATCTTTTCAATATCAAACTGTGATTTATATGTCACTAATAGATATGATGCAACCCTGAGAAACTCATTCTATGAGTTCATATTTACTGATATTGTAAAAAAAATAGATGATTAAATTACACTCTTCCTTCTTTGTGATTTATGGCTTAGGAAATTCCTTACTCTGCTTATTCTGTACTAATATGATCTCAATTTTATTTTACATTTTGTCATTCAATAGACTACTTCAAAGTAATTAGTTTTTTAATATTTAGGCATTTTTGTAGAAATTTTAGTATACATATAGTTTACCAAGACTTTATGCTTAATATTAATTTGTGATTACATATTAATGAAAAATATTTATTCCAGATTTTCTGAAAATGTTATATGATTGCTTTTCTCATAACTCTAAAATGGCTGTTGCTGTTGAATCTTTGTGTCTATAATACAAAAATTCTAAAAATGAAGATGAAGTCATTGGGATTTCAATTGCATAGGGAGAAAATCACCACACAAAGTATTATGCCTCAGTAAAATTATTGGTCATTTAAAAAATGTGTTTGTTTCTGCCCTGGCTGGTGTAGCTCAGTGGATTGAGCGCAGGCTGGGAACCAAAGGGTCCCGGTTCGATTCCCAGTCAGGGCACATGCCTGGGTTGTGGGCCGAGTCCCCGGTGAGGGCCATGTGAGAGGCAACCATACATTGCTATTTCTCTCCCTCTCTTTCTCTCTCCTTTCCCCTCTCTCTAAAAATAAATAAATAAAATCTTTAAAAAATGTGTTTGTTTCTTAATAATTTGTCTTAATAATTGAAAACTTTCAAGTGGACTTACTGTCCCTAACCTCCATTGAATGTATTGACCCTACTTCATTCTTATTCTATCTTGACCCTCTGTTGTACAAACTTTCTTTTTACTTAGCACTATAATCTCTCTCTCATGAAGATCATTAACTGCCATATCCTTCTGTTCGGGGCATACAACAGCTTCAGAAGCCTGGCTTATAGGTAGGGTCTGTATAAAACCAAGAATTTGACCGTTATTGTAGAAAATGCCACAAACTTGCTGAATGGACACACTTCACATTTATAATCATTGATCTCAAATAGAACCTAAACACTATTGGATGATGGAATGCAAGTGTATTTTCTCATAGAATACTTTTATTCCATGTTTTTTGTTTAATTGGAATATGTTAGGGGAAAAAAACACCATTTTTTTAACATACTGAGTGAAAATGACTTTAGGTAAATTATTTTAAAATTTAGTTTAAAATTACAGTTTTAGGTAATCTCAGAGTTTACCAAAATAGACTTCACATTCGTAGACATGTTTCATAATTGTGGTCTGCTGTTGTGTTATCACGGATTGAATTTGCAGTTCTGAGATATGTGTGGGTAGGCATTCATATGTATGATCATGTGTGGAGTAATTTTTATATGCAGCAAGAAAAAAAGAAGTTCAAATACAAATGTAAGTTTCTAGAAAAGCCTCTTTGCCTCTCATGATAGAGGAATTGGACAGGACAAGCTGATGCAATCATCACAGGGATGGTTCACGAAATAAGTTGGACCCCCTGAGCCCTAGAATCCTCTGAACTCCCAACTCAGGAAATGCGTTATTGAAGCCCGACCCTCTGGAAAACCCCTGTAGGTTTCAACCCACAGTTTCTATTAAAAATGTAACAACAAAAGTAATGGAATCATAACAGGTTATGAGAACTTGTTTCTTTCCATCCTCTTGCACCATATAAAGATAGTGGGTGGTCCTGAGTGTTGGTACCATGTCTAAAGGTGTTAAGAAAAAAATAATAATTTCTTTCTAGAAATGTTAGACATTATGTCTCAGTGGTAAACCCCAAACCACCCCACATTCACATGTTGTCTGTGACATATAAGTAATAAAAAAGCCAATCTGGTTTTTGAGGTTAAATTATTCTATCACATTTTCATTTCTCAATGACCCTCAGACTAGTGTAAAACAAGGTTATAAATATAAGAATCTCTAAGTATTAACAGTAAAACACAGATTTTGCTCAATCTTTTATCAAATTTTAGAAACTTGGAACAATCTCAAACCCTCCCTGATGAAACTGAACTTGAAAAGCTGTAAAAGATGTCACAAAAAATAAGAATGTTAAGAACAACTGTTTTGGGGTTACATTTTGTTTGCCATTATTGCATCCCTCAAATATCTGAAAATGAGTAAATTGGTCCTCCCATTGGGTATGCCACATGTTAGCCCTGCGTGGCTACACATGAAACGATAAGATTAACACAGGTATTTTGAGGGCATGGTTAGACCCAGTGAACTCTGCTTTATCGTGCATTTCTAAAACTTGGTCTCACATATCAGGTCCATCTCTTTTCTATGATCTGAACTTCAGTGTATTGAGCTGAGATGTGAAAAGAAGGCACATTCAATTGTTGACTTAAAATCATTATTTCTGTTGATTAGGTTCCACTTATAGGTAAGATCTTATGGTGGAACCTAATCAACAAAACAAACAAGCAAGCAAAATATAACCAGAGACATTGAATGTAAGAACAATCTGACAGTAACCAGAGGGGAGGGGGGAGGGGATAATGGGAAGAGAGGGGGAAGGGTTTTCAGGAACAACTATAAAGGACACATGGGCAAAACCAAGGCAGGGTGGAAGCAGGGATGGGAGGTGGGCATGGCTGGGGTGGGGGGAGAGTAGGGGTTGGTAAATGGACACAACTGTACTTGAATAACAATAAAATAATTTTAAAAGAAGTATCTAGTATTGGATAAATAAAATATAATATATTTTCATAAATGGCAGTTATGATGTTATTTATTGGTAAACATCTTTGCTCAGAAACAAAGTAAATTACTGATAGATATCTTGGATTTATCTTGGTGAGTTAATGTATATACATAAATGAACTATATCCAGAGGATATATAAGAGCATACAAAATATAATTATCCTAATAAACAACCACCATCATCTTATGACTATTGGGTTTTTTTGTAATAATTTTCAGATTAGGTAGAATTATTATGGTATACTCTAAGGAATAGTCTCAGTTATATTTACAGAGGTAGTTTTATTAAAAACACATTAGGACATTTTAAGCATATTTTATTGTTTACTTTATCAGTCACTTTTCTGGCTATTTCTCACACAATATTATTTTAAAACACCATTCCTTTAATGGTAAATTCTTATGCTTGTTAACTGATTTATTAATTTAGAGTCTAACTGGCAAGAACCTGGGTTTTAAGATTCAAGAAAAAATAAGATGCTTAGTAATGTTTAGAATTAAATACATAAGATTGTAGTAAAAATTATTTTACTCTAGCAAAAGTATTCTCATCTAAATTAAAATAAGACACAGTAACTGGTGTTGTTTGAAAGAATAGTAAAGCCAGAACCAGGTTCCTGGAACAATAGAGTCATCACCAAGTTTATAGCCCAGTCTAATTTGAAGTGTCAGGCCCTAATCAGCTCTGTTTCACAGTGCTTTGCTCCGTAAAAGCAGATTTGTTTAACCACAGCCTCCGTTTCAGCATGACTGAGTCCTACGAATAACGAATAACGGACAGAACCAGTAGATCTCACGAGTTACATGATGGGGATAAAGTGAATCCATCATTTGCTGGAGAGGCAGAGGAAAAGTGACAGGCCCATTCATGCCTTCGAGACATTTTTTGGTCTATTGAAAATTTTAATCTGTGCACTCTAGATGAACCTCCGCACTCCCTAATTTGGAGCATGTAGCCATGTGAGGAGTCTGTCTGCCTCAGATAGGGCAGCTGGCTGCTGTGGAACAGCAAGCCCTCCCAGCAGTTTTCTTCTCTAAATGCATCCTGCCTTGAACTTTGCACACACATATCAGCTCCATTTACAGGAGGATTTCAGAGTTAATTAAATGCTGAATTTGTTTCTTCAAACATCATATATGCCTCGGGGTTAAATAATAGCATTTAGGCAACTACTTTAATTTAGGATTAAGCATATGGTATGTTTTCTGAGGGAATTTTATTTGTGTAAGTATACATCTTTAGAGATGGGAAAATTTCCCCCCTCTGTTACCATAAAAGAATTTAAAAATAGCTTTTAAAAAGCACCATATCCTAAGAAATGCTGCAGATCAGCAAATTCAAAATCACCCTTTACTTAAAAAGCATTAAAAATGGACAAATGAGGAGAACGCTGGTAAAATTGTTGCTTTGCTGATAAGGTAGTGGAATGACTTCAACCAAAGTCTTGCTTCCAGGTTTAAGTACTCTTTGCTCTGGGTTTGTTCTGTACACCCACAGGAATAATCCCCAAAGCATAATATTTACAAATATTTTGGTCAAAAATGACAGGTCAGGTTTTTATTATCAATCTAGCAAGCCAATGCCAACATTTATCACGTTATCCCACTGAAAAGTCTAACATAAGACAGTAAATATTGTCATACTTAATTTTCTTAAAGGTGGGTACTTAATGTTGGACAGAATGTGAGCAAACAAAGAACAGAGAAAACCCAGGAATCTGGTGTCATCCTCAGTGGATTTACTTTTGAAATACTGTGCTATAAAAGCTTCACAATAAATATAGTGCCTTGAGTTCATATTCATTGAGATCTTTGGGCACCCCAAAGATGCACTTTAACAAAAAGACAAATCTATTTGGTTTTAGATTTATAAAAGTCCAGAGGACATCTGTTAAAATAAAACTTAGAAACACACACACAAAAAGAAAAAAAATGGTGCATTTAATATTCGAAACACCCACCTCAACTTTTTTCTATTTATGTTTAAATTATTGAGACTTATATGTTCAACTCAGCATGAAGTGCCTTTTCCTTTCCTGAACGTTTTCACTGGCCGTATAATTTGAAATGAAAATAATTGTTGCTATTTTTGAGGTACAGATACAATTTGGCAGCATTTGGTGTTTTCTGTAGTCCTGTGAGCATATGGACTCTTGGAGGTAAAAAGTTCAATTCATGAGGAAGAACAGAGACAACAGAAAGCTAGATTGACTACAGTAAAATAAAACAGCCTCCACGCCCTGACGAACAATCCTGCCATCCATAAATCTTATTAATCAGAGATATTTCATAATAAAGTGAGCAAGGAGAAAAGTGTATCCTAGTTCTGACTTGCTCATATTTTTTATTACTTAAAAGAGAAGATTGAAAAAAGATATGATCAAGACCATGAAAGATGAATAATCAAGTCAAGAAACAATTAAACTTCTGTCATTTGTAGAATATAAACCATGTATAATATTTTGAAGAAGCCTACAAATCCTATACTGAATGTTTCAAATTTGTATATGTGCAGTTTTCTATCTGATGTGTGAAAGATTCTCATTTTAAGGAGTTGTATCTATATGTCAGGTAATTTCCATTGTTTGACCTGTTAAGATAACAATGCGACTTATTCCAAATGTGTACCCTGTCCAAATCCAGAAATGCATTTCTGGAACACTTCTTGTTTCAGTTCTTGTTATTTTAGAGAAGAATTCTTTTTTTCTTTTCTTGATTTTTAAAACCAGATATTGGAAAAGAAAATTAATTAAAACAAAGTGAGATGACCTAATTGTGAGTAAAGGCCTCAGAAAGCATTGAAATTTTGAGACTTTACCTTAATGTCTGAGGGAAATTTGCTATTAAAATAAATCATTGGTCTTGAGAAAAATAACATAATGATGCAAACATTTAAGAGAATGTAAGTTCATTAGTTGATAAAAATGAGTGATTTTGATAGATTGGAATAATTATTGTTTGGTAATTATAAAATAACAAATTTATAAATCTTCAAATTTACACACGTAGTAAAAATATTTTAAATGACTTTTACTTTGAAATTATTTATGCTTTTTAATTATAAAACAACAAAATAATTTTGGACAACTTCAACACTATATAAAAATAAAAATGGGAAAATTAACTCTGAATCAAGATACTTAGAGAGCCTCACACTTTGGTACACTAAATTTTCCCTTGGTAGGCTGCTCTCATTCAATCCACAGAGACATAGTTATACGAACATAGATCAATACAAAAGTGAGATTTTGATATTTATTTTTATAAATCTGTTTTATGCTTCTGCACAATATTATATACTAAATATTTACCATGTTAAAAAATGTTCTTTGGGAATAAGTTTTGTTAGCTTTGCAATTCTCAATGTTGTAGACGCAGTATAATTTATTTGATTAATCATTTTTGAGTATATCAGTTATTTCCTTTATCCCCATATTAAAAACAACCATATGCTGTGTGATTTTCATTAAAAATAGATTCATGGTAATTTTTAAACTGTCTATTTTAGGGCATCTAATTCATATTTCTTCAAAAATTTGTTTAAATTACAAAAAAAAATTTGTTTTAAAATACATTTTGGACTCTTCTAAAATTAACTAGTATAAATGCATGGTTACTGGATTTTTTAAATTTTATATGAGTATATATTTATATGTTTTTTCTAAGTAATATTAAAATTTTATATAATATTTATATAATCACTCATGTATTAACAGTATTTTCTTTTATAGTTTAATAAGTTTAAAAGTTTATGTTTGTACACACATAATTTTAAATGTTTAATATTAAATGTGACATTTTACTATAATTTATGTTGCTGTATAAGTGTTTACAAGATCTTCCCTTAAATAATGGAAATACTCATCTGTATTTATTTTATTAATGTTTTGTTTTGAATATTATCTCACATTATCTATGATATGTATACATAATATGTTTAGATATGGTAGAATAGAAGAACTAATTTTAGTTTATTTTTAATAAAAAGTCACGCTAGAATTATTTATTAAATAATGTATCTTTAGTTTTATTCATATTGTCCTTTAGCATATACTAAAATCCATATACTAATGTCTACTTCTGCATTTGATTTTGTTCCATTAAATTCTTTCTCTCTCTCTAATTCAGAAATAGAGCATTTAAATCTTAGAGATCTTTAAAGTATATTTTAATAATTGGTATAGCTCAGTATTATTATTTTTAAGTCTTGACAAATTCTCTCCCATTAATATTTCCAAACCATTTATCATTCTTTTGCTAAGTAGGCAAAAAGTATTATGTTATTTACATTTATATTTTACTTAGAGATAAGTTGCATTTTGAAAATATTTTTATGTTCATTTATGCAGCTATATAAAAATCCTATCTATATATAAGTACATATAGATAGATATAAATATACAGCACATAATATTAAATTTTATTTAATGTGCGTGTTTATGGTAAGTAGAAATGAAATCTCTGAATCTATACTTTTAATTATTATTGCTAGATTTTGGAAAATTTTGAATTGACTTCTATAGAGTCTTAGTGTATATTAATTTTATTCCTGTGGCTTATGTATGTGGAAAATTAAATCTGTAAAGATAATTTTCCCACAGTCTTCTGTATCAGTTAAAAACACCACAGTGAAAACAGAGTTCCCGCCAAGCCCCAGCCACTTCTCCAGGTGCAGACTTACAGCGTTGAAGAGCCGCCTCTGCCATTAGGTAGTGTATACTCTTATTTTACACCAGATACACTCTTAGTTTTGATAGTTCTTTAATAAACTATTATATTTTTCAAATAATGACCTTTAATGTTTATAAATTTTATTTTTATTATATCAATTTAAGCTTTATTGTTTATTAATTTACATTTCTGATGGGGGGGGCTATTTTGCACCTGTTTGCTCTTATGAAGTTGATGCTTAGTTTATTTTAACTCTTTTCAATTAGATTAAGGTCTTTTTAGGGTGGCTTCCAGATTGTGTTAAATTTTATGCTTTAGGTTTTCATTTTTTCATATTACTACTCTATCTAACAAAATGTAAATCTTGTATTAGTAGATATTAACAGATTTCTTATTTCCTTTCTCTATTTACATATACATATAGCGAGGCAGAGAAAAAAAAATATATATATACCAGTGCAGACACATACTGATATAGGATCGATAGATCAGATCTTAGAGGGATAACAGATTTAAATTTCCACAAAAGAATAAGGACAACAAAATGATAATCATAAAATAAAAGTAACCAACAATAACTCCTCTAGTCCACTTCCTCTTATTTATTTTTGGGTCTGGCGGTTAAGGGTCAAGTTGTTAAAATAAGGTTATTGGGTATTGATCCTGCCCTCTCACTGTCCCTCAACTGTCTCGAGAGCAGGAGTCTGTCACGCTAAAGACCTGGACACCACTCTTTGGTCCCAGAATACTGGTAAAGAATAGTGTGATTTTAAGGAGCAGGCATATTAACCTCCGGATGAAGCCAAGTGAGAAACTGGCTCCAGTGGATAACCTTGAACAGGGAAAAGAATACACTCTTCCCAGGCTGGGCAGGGAATGTATGCTAGTGAATTATTCCAAGTCTAAAGTACATGCATATGGGTTCTTAAGAGTTTTGGGCAAAAACAAACAAACAAATACCCCAGGCATCAGATATTTCCAGTTGTGAACAAATGTTTTGTTTCTTAATACCATGTTTGATTAATCTAAACACATTCAGATAAATTTAACATTGGAGTTGATACTCGATTCTTGCAAAACAATGTAGAGGGAATTGGTGATTTCAGGAGCTGTAATGTCCGTCACACACAGGCTCAGCTTTGGGCACTGTCATCCCTCGTCACTTTGCTGCCTGTCCTTCAACGTTCCATTCCATGCCAGGGCACACGCCTTGACTGATCATGTGTTTAATGCAAGTGCTAAGTTTTATTTGGCCAAGTAAAAAAATCTCATATTGTGACAGTAATGCTGAAATTGGATACGTGGTAGTTGTTTGCCGGTTTACCTATTATCATGTGTTCATACTGTATGTTTAATTGTTCACATTTCTTTATTCATTTAGCAGATAAACTTTATATCAATATTTCCTCTAACGAATAGAAATTTTAATGCAATTTTGAAATTATTTTAAAATAGTTAAAAAACTTTAGAAAAATGTTTTAATGTTATTAGTTTGGTCTTCCTTTCTCATCAGTGTGATGAAAAAGATTTTTCTTTACATTTGAAATTAATATGTATCCTTGAAGTTTAGTTTCTCATCTTTAAAAGTAAACTGATTCATATAAACTAACAGTCTATAAAAGCAAGCATAAAATTCACTTAAAAGATTTTGTTTGTTTTTATAAATGGGCATCCCATAATTTTTAAGAATGCATAAATACATATTATTAGTGATTTTTCCTGCTTAAAACTTAAATCATACTTGTAGGTATTATACATCTAGACACAGACAGTCTTTTTTTATTAATTTTTTCAGGTCACAAATTTCTATATTCACTCATTATGTGTAAAGAGCAAAGAATCTGGAGGTAACTTACTATTTTAAGAAATATTTGCTAACATTTACATTCAATTTTAGTCCTTAGTGTTTTATTTCAAATTAGAAAATACATAACTTGCATTTGAAAAAAAGTTGAAACAAAATTATATTATCTGTCAAGCAAAGTATTAAATTTGAAGTAACGCATTGCTTGTTTCTTTCCAATGAATATTTTGAATCATTATTATTAGTGATATTTTAGAATGTTTGCATACCATTTCATTTGATATTAACATATAAAAGGAAACATTTTACACAGAAAGTATTGTGTAATTTTTACATTTACTAAAAGTGATTGAGATTTACCTGCTGCTTTTAGAAAGATTGAAGGCAGAGTGCAGAGGGCACTCAGTCATGAGTATGGGATATTGGGCACATCCTAGATATTCCACTGATATCTAGCAAAATCTTTACTAGAGACAAGCCATTTCAGGGTTTATTTCTCTTTGCATGAGTTTTGGCAATTAGAATGCTATATTTAAAACTCTTCAAAAATTTAATCACTGTAATAAATGACAGTCATATTGCTTTTACTAATTCTGTTATTATTATTGACACATTAATGTTAAAATAAACAATAAGTATAATTAGTTTGCAATATGTAAGCAACTCTGTTGGGTTGGAGCAGGCTGCCTTCACTATTCATTTTATGAAAATGTGAATGATCTGGTGCTAAGCATGAGACAAAAGATTAAAAATAAACAGCTTCTTCCACTCTTTCCTGAGAATTATGTGAACTAGCTTAAGAGAGATAAAACATAAATATACATAAACAAGGATAGGCCTGTTAATCAAAAAGAAGTCAAATTTCATGCACACACAGAAAAAATGCAAAGTTAGGAAACAGTTGCTATTATCAGAAGTAAATTTTAGGAGTCCGGAAAATCTGCATGGATCTCCACTACTACCCTGAATCATGTGAGTCTGATTGTTGACCAGATTTTTACTATAGACTTTCAGAGAGTGAAATAATACTTCTGAATTGATTTAATGTTGAAAATATTAACAAAGCATTAATAAAATTGTCCATTAAAGGCTGATTCACCTAATTCTCTCAATTCTGGGAGTTGAACAAGCTTAGATTGAGTGAACCATCCCTCTAGCACTCAATTTATTTTGATTTTGTTTTGTTTTCTAATTCAGTTAGCATGAGGCTTCATATTCTTATTAACACAAATAGTTTAGTATGTATGTTCTTTACACTGTTTATTTTTTAGTACAATTCACTCATAAATTCCCCACAAATCCTTGCTGTGTGACAGACACACAGCCTATACTCTCCGCTTGCCTTACGAATGAACATCGCCTTCACATATGGCTCATGTTAGGTACTAAATAAATGAATTCATTTCTATTCCAGTTATGGCTTTGAATTTTTCTGCTGTTTATGTTCTCTTCCCCTTCTATTAGTTGCCCCCTGAGACTTTGACCTTCTCTGTAACTTTGCTTTTCATGTTAAGTCGGTGCAATTGTGTTCTTTCATGATAAGCTTACAGATAAGAAAAGGGCTAATTTCTTTAATGCTCTTCATTTTAATTTCAGCTCTTACCCAAGAGTCCCCTTTCACCTCAGTCTCCAATCTCCTCCTCAGAGGCCCTTTTCTGAAAGTTCTTAAGGAATTATTAACTCCTCCAAGGCTATCAAAATAACCAGAAGTTTCTGAATCTTAGTCCATTTGGATTGCTGTTAAACAAGTACCACAGATTGGGTGATGTATAAACAAGAGAAATTTCTCTCACAGCTCTGGAGGCGGGAAGTTTAAGTAGAGACACTAACAGATCCAGCATCTGGTGAGGACCTGCTTCCTGGTTCATAGATGAATGTTTTGTAAATGTGCCCTTACACAGTGGGAAGGATGAGAACACTGCCCAAAATCTATTTTTATAAGAGCACAGATGCCATTCATGAGGGATCCACTATCATGACCCGATCATCCCCAGAGGCCTCATCTCCTCATACCATCACTTTGGGGGTTACAACCTCCACATATGAACATGAGGAAGATAGGTACATTCAGTCTGGAGCCATTCAATATTCTGTTGAATTTTGAAAATGTGTATTTAGTTTCTCATTTAGTCAAAATATAATTATATTTCAAGGAGAATGATTTACTCCTGCCCAATTCTACCATTGTTGCCACCACTGATATGGCTTATCATTTTTATGAAGATGGAAGATTCTTTTAAGGGACAGACAGAAATTAAAAGCTAGAAAGTCAGGACAGAAGCTACAGGTGGTGGTAATAGGGAAAAAGAGTCAGTAAGACATAGGGCTCATGTGACTAGTAAGAAAGGTGGTGATTAGGTGACCAACCAAATCTTGTTTATTTTATTTATTTATTGCTTTAAGGATTAGAGCCATGTGTTCTGATTTGCTAAAGCTCACTTTTTAAACATTATTTTATTGTTGTTCAATTACAGTTGTCTGCATCCCCCCCACACCCCACCCCAGGCAAGCCCACCTCCCCTCTCTTGCTTCCACCCTCACCCTTGGTTCTGTCCATGTGTCCTTCGTGGTAGTTCCTGAAAACCCTTCCCCCATTGTTCCCTCCCCCCTTCCCTCTGGCTATTGTTAGATTGTTCTTAATTTCAATGTCTCTGGTTATATTTTGTTTGCTTTTTTTTCTTTTGTTGATTATATTCCAGTTAAAGGTGAGATCATATGGTATCTAAATCTTGTTTCTAAAGAGGGTCTGATAAGAGTCTGCGGTCCTTCAGCATTCTGGGAAAATCAATCCTTACCTTCAACATTGGTATAACCCTGCTCTTAGAGTTACTGACCCAATCCACATTGGCCCTACTGCTGACCCCTTTCCTAAAGACATTCCTCCCCCTCAGAGTCATAGGAATAGCAGTAGAGAGCTACTTTTATTTCCTATAATTGGATGTGCTTCTGCCCTCTCTACTTGGGACAGTTAAGACATTTTCCCATGGAAACAATACTGATTCAAGGGAAAGGGGGTTGATATCTTCATGGATTTTAAACCATACCTGTGTTCATTATGCATTAAGTTGCTTTTATGGATTTGGCTCAGAAGCCAACTCACACTTCCAACTCTTTCCATAGGAAAAGGTCAAGTTCAGGGCAATGGGTTATAAAACCAACTACTGGAACATAGCATATTTATCTGCAACTGAAGTTAATCTCTTCACTGTGAAGGAGTATCGGAAAAACATGCACACCAACAGCAGTGCTTAGCTAAGCTTTGGAAGCCACGATTCTAAACAAAGCATCAGGTTTATGATGTTGTCCTTCAGGAAAAAAAGTTCATCTTTATTTTGAATGTGCTATACTTCTATAGCTAACAAGTTGAACTAAGCAAAGTTGCATTATTTCTGTTTCACTTACAAAACCTAACTGGCAGGTTTGTTTTTCAGTGCTTTGTTACTTAAGCCTAGCTAAATGGTTAAGGGCATGTAAAGTTCACTCCCAGCCCGAAGTTTTTTAAGCATTTATTTCCTTGTCAGAATTATTATGTCAGCAAGTATGTGTGGGTGGTAAGGGGGGCCTTGGGAACACTAACCATTCACCTGATTAAATAAAATGCTGCAAAAATAATATAAGTAAATATATGAAGGAGTTATCAACAAATCCCAGTGTTCTGGGCTTAAAAATTAAAGGGTTTTTTTGATAAAAGATACCGGCAACACCTATATAAATATATATGGCCAAATTAGTTACAATCCTAAAAAAAAAATTCCCACGAGGAGTGCTAATGTCTTATCTTTCAATGTGCCTTAAATCTGGTGTATTTCTTCAGTAAAGGGAATGGAAAATCTAGTCTATGGAGAGAAGAAACACAAAAAAAGTTGCTGCCTAATACAGGAATAATTGTAAGCAGAATATTAAGTGAGTGGAGTCTGAGGAATGGATAGTTTGTTGTAAGAATTTGGCAAATAGATACTGGTAAACTTGTCTACAAATGGTAGTGACTAAAAGCGAGTGATACATGTGTCCACTCAAGGAGAGTGTGGTGGTTCCCCAGTGTTATACCCACAGGTCTAGGAGTATTGTGACATATCTCTAGTAGCATAACTTTAAGAGCAGGTTATGGCTTACAAAATCACCTCCCCAAGTGAAAGTTGAAGATGAATGAAACATATTTAATGAAATCATAAATATGGGAAACCATAAACATGGGAAAGCCAGCCCAATTTTGTGTTTCTGTTTACATGTTCTGCATTCATTCATATTTTCTAAAAGAATAAATAAGTACAATATGGGAAGTATATTAATCATATTACTACTCTGGCTGGAATAATTTGTTAAACAGTATCATAGTTTCCTGGAAGATTTACTAAGCCTCTTAAATTACTTAAATCTTGTAGAATAATTTACATGCTGCCAAGAGCTGATGAGAAAAATAGATGAATAAAGTCATTAACATAGAATGTTTCAGAAGTACCTGAATGAAGAAAATGTTTTCATCTCTTCAATTCATCATGAAGTATGTAAGATGTATTAACCCTTCTTTAAAAAAAGCCTTTACAAATAATTATATTAGTTCATTCTTTCATCTTCAATATTATGTATAAATGGCAAAGATTTATTAATTAATCAATTATTTTCAAGTACACATTTTGACACAAATTTGCTCGCTTGTGGCATAAATATCTTATTTTCATTTACTGATACATCAGTCAAAATTGTTGGACTTTTTTTTTTTTCTTTTGCTTTTTGCAGTGACCTCCGGGTTATTTGCTGTTAATATTTTGCCTCTTCCTTCTGATGTTCCAAGAATTACATGTGTGTATACCTACAGAGCCTTGCTCTTAGATGCCATTTTAGCAATCTAGTGAAGGAGTTTCTAATAAAATTGTAATTGTTATCATTTTTAAGTGCATTTAAACAAAGAGTATAAAAATCTCAATAATGGAATTGTAGGCTGTGCTATAGATGTAAAGGAGATAATGTTTTCATTTAAATCTAAGAGTCTTCTGATTACTAAATGTATCATTGTTTTATGAATCGCTAAGAAATAAAAAAATTATAAACTTTAATGAATGTTTAAGAATAATCTATACAGAATATGTAATGTTCACAGTAGCCTTTGGAAACTTTGAAATTTATTTAATATATTATTGGCAAGACATCTTTTTTTCTTACATTGTAGGTGATAAGCAATCAATTTCCACATATAAGCTGCAAAATATAATACCATATGACCTCTTTTTTTTAATTAGTAGGTACAATAAGACACCTTGCTTTTGCTTTGAGAGAAAATAAAATTTCAGCCATTCCTCAATTGGCAAAAACTTACCGACAGAGATTGAAAGATATCATCATGCCATCAATTTTTAGATGTCTTGATTTTGGAGTTGATAAACTGTGGGGGGGGATGTATTTCTAGTCTAGGTGAAATGCAGTGCTTGGGGGAAGAATTTTATTCCTAAAGCCATTTAATTTGTCTACTCAAAAGAATGAACTGTCTAATACTGCCATCCACCTATGGTTATCCAACCTGGACATCAGTGACATCAGTAAGATATTTATCAAGAGATGGACCATGTAAATGTGCACTGAATGATATGTGGCCTGGGTTTTCATTACTGATTTTCTGTACTAAAAGTTTCAATAGTCATGTGATTAACAACTTTAATTCACCTTCATTGTTAATTATAAAGTATTATACTTATATATAAACACATATTTGTTCTCAGAAAGATTAAAAACCAGTTGATGGGGAATGCAAGCATAGAAATGTGTATTATTTCACAATATTCATGAAAAGCTACATAATTTTGTATAATCTATGAATGAATATTACAAAATGATGTTAACTGACACTTTATAGATTTAAGTTCATAAAGCAATTGTTCAGAACATTCAATAGTTCTTTGATCTTTCACTAAAAGTCTGGATGAGCTTGTAAGCAGGTGAAAACAGCCTAACATCTGATCTGAATAATTAAATCTATGAAATTGACTATTTGAGAGTAGCATAGCTTTAAAATTAAATTGCTCATTGAAAACCATTAAAGCTATAGACACAACATTTATGTTATTAAGTACTGCATTTAGAAAAAAAATTGTATGCAGTAAGATAGTATAGAAATAAATACCCAGATATACCTTTATATTTTTGGCATTAATATATGTAGCTCTAGATTTTAGCACTTTATTATCTCAGAATTTACAGAAAGACATTTTATTACTTTTTCTCATTCTTTTTCTGATGAAAATCTTTATTACACATGACATATTTAAAATTTAAATTTCCATTTTTTAAATTAAAATGCATATTTAAAAAATGTATATTTCAAAATGCTTTTTTATTTTTTAAAAGGGTTTTATTTATTTATTTTTTACTCTTTTGTATTTATTTTTTATTTTAATATATATTTTTTTTACTTTATTGTTGTTCAATTACAGTTGTCTGCATACTATCCCCTCCCCTCCCCCTCCAATCCCACCTCCCTTTCCAGCCCCCCTCCCCACCCTTGGTTCTGTCCATGTGTCCTCTATAGTGGTTCCTGTAAACCCTTCTCCCCATTGTCCCCTCCCCCTTCCCCCTGGCTATTGTTAGATTGTTCTTAATTTCAATGTCTCTGGTTAAGTTTTGCTTGTTTTTGCTTTTGTTGATTATGTTCCGGTTAAAGGTGAGATCATGTGGTATTTGTCCCTCACCGCCTGGCTTACTTCCCTTAGCATAATGCTCTCCAGTTGCATCCATGCTGTTGCAAAGGGTATAAGCTCCTTCTTCCTCTCTGCTGCATAGAATTCCATTGTATAAATGTACCATAGTTTCTTGATCCACTCATTTGTAGATGGGCACTTAGGTTGTTTCCAGCACTTGGCTATTGTGAATTGTGCTGCTATGAACATTGGAGTGCATAGGTTCTTTTGAATTGGTCTTTCAGGGTTCTTAGGGTATAATCCCAGTAGTGGACTTGCTGGGTCGAAAGGCAGTTCCATTTTTATTTTTCTGAGGAAATTCCATACTATTTTCCACAGTGGCTGCACTAGTCTGCATTCCCACCAACAGTGCAGTAGGGTTCCCTTTTCTCCACATCCCCTCCAACAGTTATCTGTTGCTTTGTTGATGATGGCCATTCTGACTGGTGTGAGGTGGTATATTATTGTGGTTTTAATTTGCATCTCTCTGATGGCTAATGATGTTGAGAATCTTTTCATGTCTCTGGGCCCTCTGTATATCCTCTTTCAAGAAGTGTCTGTTCATGTCTTTTGCCCATTTTTTAATTGCCCATTTTTGTCTTCCTGGAGTGGAGTCGTATGAGTTCTTTATATATTTTGGAGATCAAACCCTTTTCCAAGGTACCATTGGCAATTATGTTTTCCCATACGGTTGGTTCTCTTTTTATTTTAATACTGTTTTCTTTAGCCATGCAGAAGCTGTCTATTTTGATGAGGTCCCATTTGTTTATTCTTTCCTTTATGTCCCTTGCTCTAGAGGACATATCACTGAAGATGTTGCTGCGTGGGATGCCTGAGATTTTCCTACCAATGTCTTCCTCTAGGACTTTTATGGTGTCACGACTTATATTTAAGTCTTTTATCCACCTTGAATTTATTTTTGTGTATTGTGTAAGTTGGTGCTCGAGTTTTATTTTTTTGTATGTAGCCGTCCAGATTTCCCAACACAGAGAGAAGGGATGGGATGGAGACAGAGAGCGAAACATTATTACATTGGTCCACCACCCAGGCATGTACCCTTACTGGGAATTGAACCGGCGCCTTGCCAGTTCACAGGCCACGCTCAATCCACTGAGCCACACCATCCAGAGCGGAAAGCTGGTTCTTGGAACAGAGGAGTAAAATCCATTATCCTTTAGCCAGGCTCACTGAGTGCCACGGAGCAGGCCTCAGGCATCCTGGTAGTAATTGCCAAAGTTGATGCACAGGAGGAAGTCCTCCAGATGGGGCTGGTAGCCTCCGTTCACCAGCTTGGTCACCACTTTGAAGAGGAAGTGGGAGTAGTACTTGAAGGTGTTGTAGGACTGTTGCAAGAGAGTGAAGTTGGGGTGCTCAGTGCCTGGGGGGCTGCTACCTGGGCCCCAGGGCTGTGAGATGAGCTGGCTGCGGAACTTGAGGACCAGGCTGAAGACGTTGTGGATGATGTTCATGACAGGCACTCCCTCTCTGTCAGCAGGTCCCTGAAGACGGCCTTGTGCAGGTACTCGGCATGGGCACGTTGGATCTCCTCAGGGTCGCCCACTGCAGCCAGCCTGGCCCGGAACTCACACCAGGTGACATACAGGATCTGGTTGGCAATGTAGCCCTGGACGAACTTCACGAAGTGCTGCATCTTGTGTTTGAATAGCTGCAGCTGGCGGAACTGCACGGAGCCGGCAGCAGGGCTCACCAGGGCTGTGCGCTTGAGGTGGAAACAGATGTCCTTGAGCGTCCACATTATGAGGTTCAGCTGCAGCAGGAAGGAGACGAGGCCACTGTACCTGCTCAGGCAGCTCTCAGTGATGACGATGTTGAGGGGCCAATCAACTTTGTACCTGAGCTCCAAGCAGCTCAGCATGTCCAAGGCGTTGGGGACAAAGGCCTCAGGCAAGAACTTGACCTAATCTATTTGGAGATTTTATTAAAAATGCTGAAAGGAAAAGTATATTGGCTTTGGGGTTTGACGGAGCTGGATCCCGTTCCCAGCAATTACTAAGCCCCATCCACTGACTATTCTCGAAAATTAGAGTGTTAAGACTTGATTCTTACTGTGATGCGTAACGTGGACTGATACATACTGAACATGATGAATGTCTTATAAGAGATAATCACATATTTTAACCCCTCCTCAAACATAGGTATATGCCATAAAGTGAAAAATATTTTGAAACTTTGAAAATGTAAATACCCATACCATTTATGCAAATTAACAACTTGAATATAAATACCTGAAGCCTAGAAGCTTTTGTAAATTTAGAGGAAAGTGAAGAAAAGAATAAAGAAGAAAAAGAGGAGGAGAAGAATTAGGAAGAGATTTACAAGAGGAAGAGGAAGGCAGGAAGGAAGGAATCGGCCTTTTTCTATAAATTATAGTATTTGATAAATTATTAATTAGCATTTAGTTTTTATTTCATTTCTATTCAACATTTCTTGGTTTGTTCTATTAAGTATTATTGTAGTTCCTAGTGTTATTCCTAAATCAAATGCTTCCGTTACTTAATAATTATTAATTTTTGAAAGTCTGCTATATTTTACTCACTGAGCTATTCTTCATGAATAGTGTCTTCTTCCAACATGACAAAAATGAGTTAGGCCTAATTATTTTAAGGACAACAGAGGATGAGGTTTTACTGAACTTACTAAAGTTACCTGAGAAAACAAACATACTTATTAATGTAGGCATAGACCCATATGATAGATCATAACATGTCCTTTCAAAAAGAAACAAGATATAATATGTTGTTTCTCAGTAGCCAAGAACCTAATACAAAAACAAAAAGTAAAAACATTCTAAAGGTTAATAAATTTCTTTGTAGAGTAAGTTATATTTAGATAAAGAATATGAGAGATGCCTTGGAGAATCTGAAATGCCTGGCTGTCCTTTGCTAACTGGGTAAAATCTTTGGCAAATCCCTTAATTTCTTGAAAGTTATTCAAATAAGGGTAAATGACCTGAATACTAAAACTATGTGCATAACATGAAGTATTCTGATAAAGAGCCAAGTTTAGCATGAATGAGCTTTAACTTTGTAAGATCAGCATATAGTCTGATCTCCTAGGACTATGAGCACAAAACCCTAGCAACAGAAAAAAAATGCAAGTATTACTTGAACATTAGTCAACACAGAATATGAAATTTTATTCTAAGAGTTTGGGTGAAATTAAATACAAAAATTTAAACATTTTTCTTTTTCATCCCATCTAGGTGGGATGAAAATTGTGTTTAACCTTATTTTCTAATAGAATAAGCATTTGAGACAGGCAGATATGAGAGAACTTGTTCTCTTACATTTCATTATATCATGATGAGGTTAGTTGAGAAACTGTAGAAATCTAGAGGAAAATAGTTGATTCTGTAAAAGCCTAAGTATTAACATCAAAGAAAAAAAGGGAAATAAAATGTGATTTAGCCAGCCCAGCTGGTGTAGCTCAGTGGATTGAGCGCTGGCTGGGAACCAGAGGGTCCCGGTTCGATTCCCAGTCAGGGCCCATGCCTGGGTTGCGGGCCAGGTCCCCAGTGAGGGCCATGTGAGAGGCAACCACACATTGTTCTTTCTCCCTTCCTTCTCCTCGCTCTAAAATAAATAAATAAAATCTTAAAAAAAAAAGAAATTTCCTTTAAAAAAATGTGACTTAGCCTGCATGGCACATTAAAATGATGTTAATGCCATAGGGAGTACTTTAGTAAGATTAAAATTTTAATTTAGGCAGAGTGGAGAGTTTTGAAGATTCCATTTATATCCATTTCAATAATTGACAAGGGGAAGGTAGATATCTGTTTATTACCTGTACATATGATCACATTTATATTTATGACAGAAAACACATTGCTGAGCACCTCCCAAAACATACTCAAATGTGTGCAGTATCTGTACATGTATACTTAACAACAGAAATACTTAATGATATAAGTGCTAACTCAACTCACATAAGGAGTAAAAGTCTAGAGAAAGACCCTGTAACAAGTTCTAAGATATTACATTGATTATACTTAAATCATATTTAATATTTTCTTTCTGCCAAATGTCTAAGTATATGTGTATACATATGCAAGTTTATATATGTATGCATTTGGAGAGAGACAGACACACAGAGGGAAAGACAGAAAGATTTTCATTCATTCATGTGAAAATGCCAGAAAGTAACTTGCCAGAAACCATATAATCAGAGAGGCATGGGGGGACAATATCTAGGTATTTTGATTTTCAGATGAGATATCTTCCTGCTTTATAATAATAAAAATATTAATCCATTTGTGTGTCTTCCTAATAATGAAAATATCATATTCCATTGTTTATTGTGTCATTGATACATAAAAATAAGATATTGCTTTGTGACTTGAAATTAAAAACTTTAAAAAATGCTTTTTTCATTATGTTTACCAAATTTCAAAAAATAATTTTTTTTTAGATTTTATTTATTTATTTTCAGAGAGAGGAGAAGGGAGAGAGAAAGAACAATTTTTATTTATTTAAAAATTGTATTATTTCACTTTATCAAGATTTATAAATACTGACATTTATTACTATGAGGTCAAAAGCAACTTCATAAGCATGTTAAGTTCTATATCTTAGTTATTGTAGATTTTTAAAAAAATTTTTCCCTCTCTCTGTCTCATTGAAGTCTGTAAGACATGACAAATCTCTTCAATAAGATTACAGCATATTTAGAGAAAAAATGCACATGTAATGAAAAAAAAGAATCACTACAGAATTTTATACATAAAGAAATAGCAGAACTGTCAACACAAAGCATGCCTAAATGTTGAAAATGTGATATTTCATGCTATTTAAGAGGTTTAAACATAGTAATGAAAATGCATGTACTTGAAAACACATTCAGGACATAAAACCATGTGATTTTATTACTATTTTACTTTGAATAATTTTATCATCTGCTTATGAAACATTTTCTGGGAAGAAATGGCAGCCTAAATGAACATTTCTTGTTGTTCTTAACCATATAGATTCTGCCTTGCAAATTTTGAGAAAAATTAATTGAACTCATTTTGTTTCTTTCCCAGAATTTATGTCAATAGGGATAACAAAAACAAACTGTCTGAGCATCTTTCCTGTATTTCTCTGCTGAGGTGTGAAGGCACGAGCACTGTAGTCCCTCGTCTGTGTCAGCTTCACGGCTGCCATACTGAGTCGGGCTGCATCTGTTGTACTGTGTCATGTCATGTTGCATGGCGTCTTCTAATGGATGCTGACATGAGGGAGCAGGCTGCCTCCACACCTGTGAAAACATATTCAGAATGAAAACAGATGGCGCATTGCTGCAGTAACTATTGTGGCATATAGTCTAACTGTATCTAATGTGTCCTTACATAAAAAAATAAATTTTATTTGATCTGACATGTCCTTTTTTCTTGTATAATCTGATGAAATAGAAATCAGGCTAAGAAAACTTGTTTCTTTTTCTTAATATTGCATGAAATATTAAACTAGAGGTTATAATGCAACACTACTCCATGTTACCATAATTATTTTGAAATTGATTTCCTACAGAAGCAGTAACACTAGTGCTTTTGCATTTATGCACAGTGACACTAAAGCTAAAGTGACTTAATAGTCTATGCTCATTTTGGAGAAATTGACAATAACCATTTTTTTGGTCAATGATCACTTTAGATTTTTAAATTGTGGCAAAATGTTGGCAATGTAGATGTGAACAAAGTTTCATAGGTGATCATTTCAATAGGACGCAGAGTGAACATTTGCTGCTAAATAAGTCCAAATGTAGCTAAACTACTCCTGTATCCTATTACAGTAAATTACAAACTAGGTCAGTAAACACTGGAAATACTATCTAATTATTCTCAGTTGAAAATTTCAGTATCACCATTATGATCTGACCTACTGTGTAAATTCTTGAAGTTTTTTTGCTGCAGTGAGGAGCAGGTCATCTAAAGTACTTTTAAAAACATTCAACTGTTGTATGTTACATCATAATTATACTTAGAAAGTTAATATATTATAAAAATAATTATACAAATATAGAATTTATAATTTGATGAATCTGTTTAATACTAGGATTAAAGGTATTCTGTTTCAATCAATATAAATTTTAAGAGAAATACAATTGAATAAGTCAATTAACCTAATGGATTAAATTTAACACTTCAATAATTCATAATTAGCTTACACAAACTCTTTAAATGTAGTTATTTCATGTAGATATTTGTGTGATAGTACATCACATTAGGATATGTGTTGATTTTGTTTTAAGCAGAAAAGAAAGTTATTTTTATTACATAGATTGGTTGAGCTGTTCAAAATTTAAACCATAAGTAAATTAACTGACTTATTTGTAAACAATATTTTTTCCTTCACTCTTCACTAAAATATCCTCATTGTTCTCTTTCCATAGCAACATAAATCTTTAGTCTAGTAGTTCTGATATGGACTATGTGAAAGTGTAATTGTAACACAAAATTTGGGGGAAATGATGTGTTAATACCTTTTATAAATAATATATATATAATTGAATATATATATATATATATATATATATATATATATATATATATATATAATCTAAGATTTGAGGAACTAGTCTGTCTAGTATGGCATCACAAATGTCCAAAGTGCATATGATGTGATCATTTTTCCTTGTTAGAACCTTAACTGCAAAAGAACATTTATTCTTAGTAGTTTTGTTTATTGTCACTGATCTTGTTTACATGTATATTTTATAATCACTCCATTAAAAAGTGAGGATCACAAAACTAACTATATAGATAAATAAATAGATAGATGATAGTAGATAAATAGCTAAATTTTGTGATTTTATACTCCTGTTACAGAACTATCCAGCATTATGCTTATGCTTATTATTGTTTTCCAAAAATGGTTTCTGTTCTTGTTTCTTTAATTACAAACAGCTTCTTCTCAGTCTTCATCTTCTGGATCTCTTCTTAACATCTGAAGCCCTTAACCAACCCCTTTCCCATTGCAATTCTCTTCTAGTTATCAGGTATATCTCTTAGTAAACAACTTATTTGGGGGGCACTTGATTTCTAATTTCAACTACCTAATGGACAAGTCATTTATTCATTCATTCAACAAACATTAATCTGCCCTTTACATTGGCTATTTGACTAGAAAACCAAATACAATACAGTGTCTGTCCTGTATTGAGGGAAACAGGTATGTAAATGTTAAATTTAATGAAGTCTGTTATGAGAAAAAATATTTGTAGAATACATTCAGGGCATGTAAAAGTAATTTGTAAATTTGACCTTGGGAAAAATCAAGGGAAGGAAAAAAAAATCTTCAAAGACAGAGTGACTATGTTGGGGAAGTCTTGATACTTCAGAATTCATTGTATCTTAAGTGAATACTTTTCTTTCAGATGAAGTAACTGCAAAGGAGATATGAAATTAACAATAGGTATGTTTGGAGAAGCATAGCATTTAGATATAATATAGCTAAAGGAAATTCATGAAGGTAGCCAGTCAGTGCTTATAGAGAGATAAGGAAGGAGAATCATGTTTTAGAGGCTGTGGTAAGACATATTAAAAGCTAGACTTTACTCTTAGAATAGTGGAAAAATTACCAATGGTTTTTCTGAAGTATGATGACTAGGTGTTCATTTTAAAAGGTATTCTTAAAATAGACTGTATATCCTACAGATACCCTATCTATCTAAAACATGATATTTTATTTCTAATGTTGTTTCACTTGATTTCATTCATCATATCTTCTGTTTACCTTCATGGTGGAAATGACAGTTATCATTAAGTTTAGCCACTATTCTCCCCCAACCATCAATATTACTTTCCATAGTAAGTCCTTTCTATCTCGAAATGTCTCATTAGTACACTCTTTCCTCTTTATCCCTAGTTAAATTTGTCTCTCTCAGTCTTTCAGAGTCCCTTACTTAACACCTACTACTTTTCTAACTTTGTGCATATCTTAATTCATTCCAATTTATCAGCTACCTTGTCACCAAGGTTGCTGTTCTAAATTAACTTAATCACAATACTCCCTTGTTGGCTAGTTATTAGACAAAATTCAAACTCATTGCCATGGAGTAAAGATGTAAAGATTTTTTTCCTATCTCAGCATAACATTCTGGTTCCTGAACCCCAGTTTTGGTCTTGCTATAAAAGGTTCTGTCAAACTAGCAGATAGAAATGGGATTCAACACATTATGTATGCCTGATACACATAAACTCCATGCAAGTGTATGACATTTACTACTATAATTACTGAAAACCACAGATGTTGAAGAAGCTAAGAGAGCAAATTAATGGAGGAGAATCAGAGATAAAGCTTCGATTAATGAACTGGAAAATAGATTTGGAAGACATCTACAGGCTTGAAGTTTCTAAAGTGCATAAAATACAGAATGCACATGTAACAATTAAGAATACCAGGAGAATGAAATGTACAGAGCAATAGATAGAACAAAAATATGCTGGAAAAATGATTTAGAATTGCTTGACTACAGGAAATTCTAACAAATTAGTCCTGTATCAGGCTAGATTCTGCCTAAACCATCCTATCACTATCTTACTGTATTTCTCCTTTTCATAAGTAATCTATATTTAATTGATTTGATGAGTAATAACAGTCTACTCCCCTATAAATAGAACAGTGCTATTCCTTCAGCATACTCTTATAATTAGCAATGAAAAAGAAACCCTTGATTTACTCCTGAAGAAAAGTCAAATAGATTATGTCCTCAAGCTCTCTTGACAATTTAACTTGTCTTCATTTTGATCTGTTGCCAGCTAATCCAATTTGAATTTCCAGTCACCTGTGTCCAATGAAATTTTGCTTTTCCAGCTCAAGTAAGTGCTGAGAGGCAGCTTTTCCTAGGCAGATATAAGAGAGTCCTTAATAGGGAGTAAATACATTACTATTACATTTCAGCCCTTCCAATTTGAATCTTCTCGACCAGATCTAAACACTTGGCACTGAGTTGCTATCTATCCCTGGTAAATATGGTTTGTTTTGGAACCAAAACTAATTTAGCTATTTTTAAGTGCTGATCAGCAAACCAGTCTTTCCATAATGAGATTTTATTGGTCTATGTCAAATTGGAAAAAAAAAAAAAAAACAAACAAAACTAAGGGGATTCCAGTAAAAATTTCCCAAAGGCTAAATTATTTGTTATTTTGTATTGTAAGGGTTGAGATTATTTTCTTTCTAATTTTTGGTATTGAAATATCCTTCCTTTCATGAAATGACAATGATGAAAAATTCTACTCTGGACTGTAGAATCTAATTTTTTTCTGGTGTTTTTATATTATAAATACATAAATGAAAAAATAAATAAACATTGTCCACCCAATTACCAATCTCCCATATATATTTTAAATGTTATTGCTTTGCAAAATCAAAATCTATAACAAGTCTTCAAACATATCTTAACAATGATTTTGATCCTATCATTTAATTTAATTTTAATATATTTTATTGATTGTCCCATTTTTTCTTCCCTTTATTCACCTCCACCCTGTAGTCCCCTCCCACCAGCATCTACCCCATTAGTTCATGACCATGGGTCATACATATAAATTATTTGACTTCTCCATTTCCTATGCAATTCTTAACCTTCTCCTATCTATTTTGTACCTACAATTTATGATTCTTATTCCCTGTAACTTTTCCCCATTATTCCCCATCTCCCTTCCCACTGATAACCCTCCATTTGATCTCCATTTCTGTGATTCTGTTTATGATCTAGTTATTTGCTTAATTTGTTTTTGCTTTTGTTTCAGGTTCAGTTATTAATAACTGAGTTTGTTGTCATTTTACATTTCTCATTTTTTATCTTTTTCTTAGATAAGTCCCTTTAACATTTGATATAATAAGGGCTTTAACTTGACCTTATCTGGGAAGCACTTTATCTGCCAAAGCTTTGCTGGATAGAGTAATCTTGGATGTAGGTCCTTGTCTTTCATGACTTTGAGTACTTCTTCCCAGCCCCTTCTTGCCTGCAAGGTTTCTTTTGAGAAATCAGCTGACAGTCTTATGGGGACTCCTTTGTAGGTAACTGTCTCCTTTTCTCTTTCTGCTTCTAAGATTCTCTCCTTCTCTTTAATCTTGGCTAATGTAATTATGATGTGTCTTGTTGTGTTCCTCCTTGTGTCCAACTTCTTTGGGACTCTCTGAGCTTCCTGGACTTCCTGGAAGTCTATGTCCTTCGCCAGATTGGGGAACTTCTCCTTCAGTGTTTGTTCAAATAAGTTTTCAATTTCTTGCTCTTCCTCTTCTCCTTCTGGCACCCCCATGATTCTAATCTTGGAATGTTTAAAGATGTCCTGGAGATTCCTAAGCCTCTCCTCATTATTTTGAATTCTCATTTCTTCATTCTGTTTTGGTAGAATGTTTCTTTCTTCCTTCTGGTCCACACCATTGATTTGAGTCCCAGTTTCCTTCCTATCACTGTTGGTTCCCTGTACATTCTCCTTTATTTCACTTAGCATAGCCTTCACTTTTTCATCTAATTTGCAACCATATTCAACTGATTCTGTGAGTATCATGATTACCAATGTTTTGAACTGTGCATCTGGTAGGTTGTCTATCTCATCACCACTTAGTTGTATTTTTCCTGGAGCTTTGATCTATTCTTTCATTTGGGCCATTATTTTTGTCTCAGCGTGCCTGTTACATAGGAAGGGGTGAAGCCTTAGGTGCTCCCCAAGACAGGGCAACCCACATAGCTTGGCTGTGATGCTCTATGTAGAGGAGGGGTCCAAGAGGGAACAATGCTGTTTGAGTGTGGTGAAACTTGCTCTGTTTTCTGCCGGCTTTCAGTCACTTCCCCTGCTACCCACAATCAAATTGGGCCCTTCTGGTGCTGATTTCCAAGTGGGTGGGCTTGTGTACTTTCTAGGACCCTGTTGGTCTCTCCAACGAACTTTCCTGTGAGGCTGGGAGTTTCTCCTGCTGCCACCACAACCTCCACAGGTATTTTCAATCCGAGGCTTTGAAGCTTTATTTATTTGCGATGGAACCCTGGGGTTTTCAGTCTGTCTCTGTCCCCAGTTGTTCCTACCTGTTTATCTGCACTCAAATGTGGGGCTGACCAGTCTATAAGCCGCCACCTTGCAGTGAGTCCTCTCTGCCTGGCAGCCTGTCTCCGCCCCTCTGACCAGACTGGATGAATGTTTCTTCTTTAACTCCTTGGTTGTTGAACTTCCATTCAGTTTGATTTTCTGTCAGTCCTGGTTGTTGTTTGTTTTTAAATTTGTTGTTGTCCTTCTTTTAGTTGTGTGAGGAGGCATAGTGTGTCTACCTATGCCTCCATCTTGACTGGAAATCTTCTGTATCTCTTGATATGATGTTCTATATTCCTGGTTGTGGAGAAAGGGAAAAGGAACTTTCAATGGTAATGGAAATGGGTATTGTAAAATGTGGTAAAAGGATAGGGGTTTGTTTCTTCTATTTCATATAAAATACAATGTCACTTTTTTGTATCTACAATAAAAAATAATAAAAAAAAAACTTCCAGGATGTAACAGACAGTGAGATTAATAAAATATTTTTTAGATACTTTAAAACAGTCACAAAACAGCAGTCAGACATTACTGAAAATAAGGTTGAGACATTATTGAAAATAAGGCTTTGAAGAGGCCCCATGAGAATTAACATGCCAGAAGTTTAGAGATAGAAAATTAGCTTGTTAATTATTTTTTTAATTTTAATTTTTATTAAATTAATTGAGATGACATTGATTAATAAGATCATATAGGTTTCAGGTGTACATTTCTATGATACATGATCTGTATAGTGCATTGTGTGCTCACCACCTGAAGTCAAATATTCACTCACCATATATTTGGACCCCTTTGTGGTTTATTACCCCCTAACCTCTTTCTCTCTGGCAACTACCATATTGTTGTCTGTATCTATGAATTTCAGTTTCATATCCCACATATGAGTGAAATTATATGATTTTTTAGCTTTTTTGACTAACTTTTTTCACTTAATGTAATATTCTCATGGTCCATCCATGTTGTTGCAAAAGGCAGTAATTCATTTTTTCTTATGGATGAGTAATATTCCATTGTATGGATGTACAACACTTTGTTGTTACTTTTTATTAATAATTTCAGTGCTCAGTTGAATCAGAGAAAGGTCTGGAACGTCGAGGATAGCTCCTCCAAGTCACTAACGTACCTTTTCTTCAGAATGATAGAAGAGGTCTCTAATGAGGTCCATGTTAATGTAAAAGACTGGAGTTAAATGATGAATATCTGTATTTTAAACCAAGTAAAGAGTTGTATAGGTTGTGTGACATTCTCCCGGGAACCATTCCCCATAGATACTAAATTCAACTTTGTATAGGTTATCCTTAACTAAAGACATCTTGCTAAGAATAATTCAAAGATAATTTATTTTTCTCATTGCAAATATCAGAGAACCAATTGACAAAGGGTTTACACCAGGCCACCTTTTCTTTTAGGGTTTATACCATTTGCCTCCTTTTCTTTTTCCATATTTTTACTCTTTGATAAAAGAAATTAATAGGTAACAGACCAACTGCTCTAAATACTACCACTCGTTCACATTTATTTTTATCTTCCTTTGTTTCCATAACATAATTCTTTCTTAGTTCCCCTTCCATCCCCTGAATGTATCTGCAATCCCCCTTATTGGAACTTTTCCTTTACCCTTCCTCCAGTGTCAATCCATAATACTCTCTTCTCTTCTGCTCTTTTCTCTTCTCACTCTACATTCTCTTCATATGTAATTTTAATACTTTCTTACATTTTTAACAATTATCATATATCATGACTCAAAATATATTTTTCTAAATAGGGTAACAAATTTCCGATCTTCTTATACAAGTAATTTCTAGATAATTGTATCTAGATGTACAAGGTCTGCATGAAAAAGTCCAGCCATTCTTAATATAACAAGAAGGGTTTGTGTGACACTTATATAACCTGGTGGATAAGAAGAGTGTGCTGGAATGCACATGCATGAACCATGATGACTTCACTGTACTAGTCAGTGGGGGCACTAGACACTGCTGAGTGAGCATGTGTACTGTGTGGCTATCACATTCAAATTGACTGAGTGAGTAGAGCAATGACTCTGCATCAAATTTTCTTGAACATTCCTCCACAGAAATAAGTTGGATCTTAAACATTCCTCCACAGAAACAAGTTGGATAATTCAGAAGGCTTTCAGGGACAATGCATTGAGGACAGTGCATAAATGCTTCAAAGATGGTTGAGTACCTGTTAAAAGTTTCATGTTCTGGAAGGCCTGCAATAAGCAGAACACCTGAGAATGTTGAATATATGTTGCCAACAAAGATTGGCAGCTGACAGTGCAAGAACTAGAAGCTGATCTAGAGATTACAAAAACTACTGTGTCTGAGTTTTTCATGAAGGATCTTGGTGTGAATTGTATCATGGTAAAAATCATTCCATGGATTCTGCTACCAGAGCAGAAGGAACATTGTGCTGCAGTTGCAAATGACTTGATTCAAATTGCAAGCACTGAACCAGATTTCCTCAAGAAGGTCATAACTGGAGATGAATCATGGGTCTATGGCTATGACTCACAAAAGAAAGCCTGGTCATCTCTAAGGAAGTTGCCTGGTTCTCCATACCCAAAGAATGTGCAGCAAAGTCACAGCAAGACCAAGACCATGTTAACTGTATTAAAATTGGAAGGTGTTATCCATCACAAGTATACCCCTCCAGGCCAAACATTTAATAAGGAGTATTACCTCAATGTTCTTCACTGGTTGAGAGATACAATATGACAAAAATGGCCATACCTATGGGCAACTGGTGACTGGCGGCTTCATCACCACAATGCACCTGCTCATGCATCCCATCTCGTGCAGAGCCTTTTTTGATGAAACATGAAATCCCCCAGGTGACTCAGCCCCTCTATAGCCCAGGTTTTCTGTCCTGTGACTTCTGGCTTTTCCCAAAGCTAAAATCACCTTTGAAAGGGAAGAGATTTCAGACTTTGATATGATTCAGGAAAATATGACAGGGCAGCTGATGGCAACTAGAAAAACTGTGTGAGGTCCTAAGGTGCCTACTTTGAAGGGGACTGAGATGTCATTGTCCTACGTACAATGTTTCTAGTATCTTGTATCTTCTTCAATAAATGTTTCTATTTTTCATATGACATGGCTGGATACCTATGGGTGTATGAGGATGAAATATGGGAGTCTTGCACTACTGACCTTGAGGAAAAATAATGATAATTTAGCAAATACATATGTTCCCTAGAGAAGGAAACATTACACATGACTGATCTCCCTTGGCCTCAAAGACCACTTTCCCAGTTTCTTAGCTCCTTTTTTTACAATTAACTTTTTTTTATTAACCAATTCCCTTAAGTTAGTCTTTCTTTGCCTTGCTTATTCTCTTACTTTTAGAATTTACTGTTAAATGTATATCAATTTTATATGTAGGTAATAGGAAAAAGGTAAAACAATAATGAAATTAAAGAAAAAAGAAGAGACATCTGGCCAAGATGGAGGTGTAGGTAGGTACACGGTAGCTCCTTGCACAACCAAAAGGACAACAACAAATTTAAAAACAAAAATCAACCAGAATTGACAGAAAATCAAATTGTCTGGAAGTCTGACAACACAGGAGTTAAAGAAGAAACATTCATCCAGACTGGTAGGTGGGGTGGGGATGGGCAGCTGGGTGGAGAGGATTTCTGGCAAGGCAGTGGCTAGAGGACCAGGGCAGGCAAGGTGGGGGCTTGCAGACTGGGCACTCCTGCATTTACGTGCAGATAAACCATGAGGAACAACTGGGGAGCGAGATAAACCAACCAACACAGGGTTCCAGCACAGGGAAATAAAGCCTCAAAGGCTCTGACTGAAAACACTTGTGGGGGTAGGGGCGAAAGGAGAAACTCCTAGCCTCCAGAGGCCCTTGGAGAGACCCATAAGGTCCTAGAACATACACAAACTCACCCACATGGAAATAAGCATCAGAAGGGACCAATTTGATTGTGGATAGCAGGGGAAGTGACTGAAAACTGGCAGAGAGCTGAACAAGCAGCATTGTTTCCTCTAGGCTCCCTCTCCCACCTATAGCATCACACGCAGTAACATGGGTTGGCCTACCCTGGTGAACATCTAAGTAACAGCTGTGCCGAGACCAAAAAAAAAAAAAAAAGGCCCAAATGAAAGAACAGATCAAAGCTCCAGAAAAAATACAACTAAGTGACAAAGAGATAGCGAACCTATCAGATGCACAGTTCAAAACATTGGTAATCAGGATACTCACAGAATTGGTTGAATATGGTTGCAAATTAGATGAAAAAGTGAAGGCTATGCTAAGTGAAATAAAGGAGAATGTACAGGGAACCAACAGTGACGGGAAGGAAACTGGAACTCAAATCAATGGTGTGGACCAGAAGGAAGAAAGAAACATTCTACCAAAACAGAATGAAGAAACAAGAATTCAGAATAATGAGGAGAGGCTTAGGAATCTCCAGGACATCTTTAAACATTCCAAGATTAGAATCGTGGGGGTGCCAGAAGGAGAAGAGGAAGAGCAAGAAATTGAAAACTTATTTGAACAAATACTGAAGGAGAACTTCCCCAATCTGGCAAAGGAAATAGACTTCCAGGAAGTCCAGGAAGCTCAGAGAGTCCCAAAGAAGTTGAACACAAGGAGGAACACACCAAGGCACATCATAATTACATTACCCAAGATTAAAAATGAGATAATCTTAGAAGTAGCAAGAGAAAAGGAGACAGTTGCCTACAAAGGAGTCCCCATAAGACTGTCAGCTGATTTCTCAAAAGAAACCTTGCAGGCAATAAGGGGCTGGGAAGAAGTACTCAAAGTCATGAAAAGCAAGGACCTACATCCAAGATTACTCTATCCAGCAAAGATTTCATTTAGAATGCAAGGGCAGATAAAGTGCTTCCCAGATAAGGTCAAGTTAAAGCAGTTCATCATCACAAAGCCCTTATTATATCAAATGTTAAAGGTGAGGCAGGAGACAGCACGGGAAGAACTCTGAGACTGCAATACTATCACTGGCCAGCGTCTAGCACCCTGATTGCCAGGAAATGCCTTTTCACCAATTAAGTAGAATAACTAATAAACCGAGGCAGGGAGGAGGGAGGAGACAGGTCTCACGTACTAACTCAGCAGTCCTGAGCCTGGTTTGATAATATTGCCAAGTGTTCCAACATTACAAGAAACGTTATGTTAGCAAGAAAGGAGGGAAATCCTTGAAATTCTGTGTAGCATTTACACTATCTGGGAAAAAGCCTTGAAACTGTGCTTTCGTCCCAAGGCCTGGAATGTGGGAGAGGGTCCATGGTGCCCAAGGAAGAAGCCCACAAAACAGCTTTGGTTAATTGTTTAATTGCCTACCTCTGGTCACTATCTGTTTTAAAAGGGAGTCCTGGAGACTCACAGATGAGCCCATAAATAACTCTAGGAAGCGCCCCAATTTTAATGAATTGTCCCCTGTCACATATTTGTTTGCTTTACAACAAGATGAGCAAATGGAGTCTGGAGCGAGATAAGGATTGGGGCTAACAGACCCCTACACATGCCACATGTACCCGTTAATCACTATGTAACTTTGTCTCTTATTCGACCAACTATATAAATCCTGAGAACAAAGGACTCGCTCTCTTGCTCTGGGGGCTGAAAGCGCTTTTGGCACTCTTGGCTCCGGGGCCACTGGGCCTCTGGCCACTGGCCTCAGGCTGCCCAGGGGCTCGCTACCCTGGCCCTCAGCTGCTTGCTCTTTTGCTGCCCTGCTTTGCCCTGTAACTTTGCCTTTCACCTCTCTCTCTCTACCCACTCTCATTCTCTTCCATGGGAACGGGTTGCTAATAAACTGATTCAACGCTAATAGATTTGCTGATCTGTAATTCTTTACACATATCAGCAAGAAGAACCAGGTCTCTCCCGTCAACAAAGGGACTTATCTAAGAAAAAGAGGATAAAAAATGAGAACAGTAAAATGACAGCAAACTCAACAGTTATTAACAACTGAAACAAAAGCAAAAACAAATTAAACAACTAGAAGAAAAACAGAATCACAGAAATGGAGATCACATGGAGTGTTATCTGCAGGAGAGTGGATGGGGAGAGAGGGGGAAAAGGTACAGAGAATAGTTAGCGTAAATGGTAGGTAGTAGATAGACAGGGGGAGGTTAAGAATTGTATAGGAAATGTAGAAGCCAAAGGACTTATATGTATGCCCATGAACATGAACGAAGGAGGAGGAATGCGGGTGGGAGGGGGGTGTAGTGGAGAGGGGGATAAAGCGGGGGAAATGTGACAAATGTAGTAGCATAATCAATAAAGTATATTTAAAAAATTAAAAAAAAAACACTAAGGAACATTTGCACAATGGAATATTACTTGGCTATAAAAAAGGAGAAAATTTTACCCTTTGCGGTAGTATATAGATGGACCTGGAGAAAATTATGCTAAGTTAAATAAGGCAGTCAGGTAAAGACAAATGCCAAATGAGTTCACTCATATATGGAATCTAAAGAACAAACTGAAGAAACAAGGACAATGGAGACAGACTCCATCCAGATAGATGTAGAGCAGGATGACAGCTAAGGGGGAGGAGGTTAGGGGATGGAGGGATTGAGCAAAAAAAAAAAAAAGGAACTCACAGACATGGACAACATTTTGGTGATTGCTGGAGAGAGGAGGGCATAAGGGTACTAAATGGTAATAGAAAAAAAATACAATAAATATTAAATTTAAACAGGGAATGGAAAAGACATAATAAAACTTGTTTAAAAAAAGAAAAAAGGCAAGAAGGAGGAGAGAGAAGGAAAAAGGGAGAAAGAAAGAAGAAAAGTGAATGATAAGGAGAAGAATTTATGGGAAGCAATAAATTAGAGGATAGAGGCCTCATCTTGCTTTTCAGATTAATTGAGGATCTAATTCATGATGGCATGTCTATGCATGTACATACAAATTAAATTTTAGTATTTTACAGTTCTAACTTAGATTCTTTATCAAATCATCATTTGCAATATACTCTTAGAATAGTAGGTTTCTTTTCTAGTATCATCACCTTATTCAAAATATCTCATGAATAAAGTCTATCCCTACTTGCTCACTTTCTTCTGTGTATTTTTAAAAAATACTTTCTGGGAGGCGAGAGATGGCGGCAGAGTAGGAGGAAGCGTGATCGCTTTCCTCCGGCCCACTGGAGGAATATCTGGCCGATTTTCTGAGGAGCAGAGCGATCACCCAGCTGTATTCCAGTGTGTGGGAAGATTGGCAACCAGGACTGTGCATAAAACTGAAAGATCAGCTGGTAGGGAGACTGCTTCGGAGGGAAGGGGTCCCTCGGGCCTCACGGGGAGCCAGGAGGTCTGCGGACCTAGTAGCAGCAGCTTCCCGGTTTGCTCCAGGTTCCGTGGGAGGGAGCTGGATTGGGGTGTGTGAGTTGCCAAAGCAGAGGCGCTCGTCTGTTGGAAGAGCCTTGGTCCCCAGCAGTCCGGAGGTCGGTGCGTACCTGGGGACTGATCTGCAGAGGCTGGCGATCCCAGTGGGAGGAATTGGAGTCTGAATTGAAAGGGTAAACCCAAGCCCAGAGCTCCTGGATTGGGCGCGCACCCGGTGGAGCAAGTCGGGGGCAGCTGGCTTAGGTGCCCGACCCGGCGCCCAGGCCTGCGGCTTGCAAGCTCCGATTCCAGAGACAAAAGCGATCCGCGAAGTCAGGGGCGCGGAACTCACACCTGGAGGGCCTGAGACACAACCCAGACCTGCGGTGCTGAGTCCCTCCGTGTGGGAGAAACAGAGGAGCTACATTGAGCCCCACTGAGGGGAGTCACAGACATCATAAACTCTGACTCAGGGTGGGGGTCAGGCGGCCCAGAGGAGGTGCTGCAAACTGCTGGCAACTCCGCTGGTGGCAGAATGGCAGCTGAGAGTACAGCCCAGGAAGACAGCAGATCTTCCAAGCCTGACGCTGTTGAAGCCAGGCAACAAAAGTATTTATTTTTATTTTTTATTTTTTTTATTTCTTTCGTTTTCTCTTTGTTTCTTTGGTTGTTTTTCCCCACCCTCCTTCCTATCTGTCCCCCTATATTTTTTTAACTCCTTCTACCTGCCCTTCATTTGGTATTCCTAGTTTTCTCTTCCTTTTATTTCCTATTTATTATTATTTTTTTATTTTATGGTATTTTCAAATTATTTTCTTCTTTATCTTTCTTTTTCCTTTTCTTTTGCTTTCTTTTCCTTCTTTATCTCCCTTCCCCTCACTTCTTTATCAACGGGTGAGACATTAAAACCTGAAATTGTGAAGAGAATAGAGTGGGACCCAGACAAGAGTCAGCCCAAAAAACAGAGAGTGACACAAAATTAACTTCGCTGCTTCAGAGAACTTGACAGATCAGTTTAAGAACCAGAGGCTAGCAAGAAGAATCACACAAACAAAGGGAAGACAAAGAAACAATCCCCAAATGAAAGGAAAGGAGGAAGACCCAGAAAGAATGATAAATGAAACAGAGGCAAGCCAACGATCAGACATTGAGTTCAAAGCATATGTTATCAGGCAGCTCAAGAAACTCGAGAAGCTTGATGAACTCACAGAAAACTACCAGAAACTACAGGGAAACTACAATGAACTCACTGAAAACTATATCAACATGAAAAAGGAAATAGAAGTTATTCACAAGGGCCAAGAGGAAATGAGGAATACAATATCTGAACTGAAGAAC
>PVJI01014936.1:0-42651 GCA_004026765.1 Micronycteris hirsuta
TCCAGGATGTCACCACCTCTGCATGCTTTCCTGTCCCTTCCTCCTCCAAGGGACACCTGAGCCTGGAACGTGGGTTAGTGCTCTGGCTAGCAGGTCCGTTCAGTTTCACATTTAAGGCATCAGTCCTTCTGACTCTATGTCAGTCCAGAAGATTCTGTTTCTAGGTCTCAGGTGCTACAGCAAACCATAGAACGCAGGCCTCCCTGGAAGAGTGGTGTCTACTGTGCTCAGCCTCTGTGTTCCTGAGGAGAGTCCAGCTGCTCTGAGGGCAAAGATGTCCACGGAATAGAAGAGGCCGTGTCCCTGTGAGGTACTGTGGGGGTGGGGAGGAGGTTCACAGGCAGACACAGCCCCAGCCGCTTTCAGGCTGTGCCCAGGTGGAAGTGCTCCCGGGCGTGCGGAAGGCAGGGGAGCCAGGTGGAGTGTTCCTGGGTGTGTGATGGGCAGGGGAGCCTGGTGGGAGTGCTTCCAGGTGCATGGAGGGCAGGGGAGCCAGGTGGAGTGTTCCTGGGTGTGTGATGGGCAGGGGAGCCTGGTGGGAGTGCTTCCAGGTGCATGGAGGGCAGGGGAGCCAGGTGGGAGTGCTCCCGGGTGTGGCCAAGTGGGAGCACCCCTGGGTGCGCAGAGGGCAGGGGAGCCAGGTGGGGGCGCTCCCGCGCGTGCGGAGGGCAGGACGCGCCAGGGGAAGACTGAGCTCACCAGCAGAGAGGGCAGCAGCACCAGCACTGCCTTCTGTGTAATCACTTACGGATACTCCTGAGCGCAGTGAGGGAGGCGAACACCACTGTTATTTTTATTTCAGAGATGAGGGGAAAAAGGGAACAGAGAAGCTAAAAGACTTGTTCAGCTCACAGAGCAGCCAGAGGTGACTGAACTCTGACCTGCTCGTTTTCTTGCCCAGAAATCCAAGGGGCACGGCCCTCGGGGAGGGCCAGGTGCATGCAGCCAATCTCCGCTGCAATCGCTGGCACGTGGGGCTTAGAATACAGGCAGAGAGTAGCATCCCGCACCAACCCCCACAAAGGATCTGGGAGGAAGAGATGAAAATAAGGAGTCATTTCAGGTTCCAGGGACTAATTTGTTTCTCTTTCCATTCCCAGCTCCTTCCTCACTGAACTGCTAAAATCAGCCCAAAATACGTAAAGATGAATGATTTCTAGCCCTTCTGAAATGGTTTCAGCCCGAAGCTCCAGAACAGGCTCTGACGCACAGCCTTGTGGGTCGGAGAAGAGTGCCCAGACCAAACAGAGCCACTGTCACCATCGCTCAAGTGATTTATTAGTTGATGTGGATTGTTCGCGAGGAGGCAGGCCTTGTACTGAGCACTTTAAATACAAATGATCTCATCCAGTCCTTACTCAGCGCTTTCAGGTAAGTACTATCACCCCCCTCACCGAACCCGTGAGGGAGGAGGGGAGGCTGAGAGAGACGCAGAACCCAGGCCCCATGGCGTCCTGAGCTGAAGGAGGGAGGCCGAGCTAGCAAAGGAACGGCGCGGTCTAGGTACACGTGCGACCTTCAGAGCTCACTAAGAACCTTGCTGCCACCCTGGGCTCAAGGCTAGGTGCCCCTGCTCCCCGAGAAGACCTCCAGCTCCAGAGGCGGGTCAGCTCCTGCCCATGGCACACGGGGCCCTCCCGGCCTCACCCCTGTCTACAATGCAGCTCCGCCGCCTCGCATTCTGTCCCCTGCCTCCTGTCTCACACACAGACCTTCCTTCTGCTTGTCGCCGCTGCTGCGAGGCCCACAGCCCCCTCGGCGGCCTGCTTATTCCCACCGTGGCGGCGGTCTCCTTCGGAAAGCTGTGCCTGCCCCGTCTGGGCACCCGGGACAGCCCACCTGGCTGTGTCACAAGCCTCCACGGGACAGCGGACAATCTGTCCTCCCTGAGGGACTGCAAGCCACCGAAAGCACAGGCCACCTCTTCTTCGAGCAGCCCTGCTTGTTGGCATAGTATTTAGCACATAGTAGGTACTGACTCATTTTTTAAAAGTGAACTTCAGAATATGTTGAAGGTATGGCAGACAGGCCCTGAAACTCGAGCAATGCTGCCCCCCACACCCCGTCTCAGTCCTCTGTGCCACCCCCGGCCTGGAGTAGAGGGGACACCCAGGGTGTGCTTCTGTCCAACAGGACACAGCAGAAGGGGTGGGGGTCGCTCCTGCGATTCACCTGATACACGCACCACATGGAGCTCTAGCGAGTCCCTGTCCTGCTGGCCCTGAAGCAGCGGCAGGCTGGGATCAGCCGCGGGGGCCTCCAGCACCTAAAAGTGGCATCTGGCCACTCCCCAGCCAAAAGCTGGGCCCCTAGTCCCACCACATCACTGTGTGACTTCTGCCAGCAACTTGGAGATGGAGCGCAGCTGAGTCCCCGATGAGACGGCGCCGGCAACAGCAGGCAGACCGAGAAGGGACCCAGCTAAGCCTGGATGCCTGCCCCAGAGACACTGGGAGCTTACCGATGGACGAGTTTATGTCGCTAAGTTTCTGATGTCGAGTCGTGGAAACAAACACACCCAGCTTTTCCGGAAGGGCAAACGGGCAGGGAAGGGGCACGGCTGGAGCGCCGGCTGGCGTGAGCTGGGGAAACAAACTCCGCACGAAGGAGTGAAACAGGCCTTCAGTGCAGGAGCTGGGAGGGACCGATCCCAGACCCAGCTGACATGGGCTGATCCGATTCCTTCATCACGATAACCCTCGTCTCATTCCTGACACCAGTTAAACGTGATTGAGGCCACTCGTGGCTGAGTCATAGCCTGGTGCTCAGGAGAGGGGGTAGGATGCAGTGGCCAGGACAGAGACTGGGGGGCAGACAGAACGGGCTGGGAACCACGGCTGCCTCCGGGGAAGACCTAACCTCTCCGCGCGCAGCCCCCGCCCGAGGGAGTGAAGGCTGATGGCCCTGCTCTGTGTGCCCCGCGCGGTGGCAGAAAGAAGGGGCAGCTCAGAGCTTGGCACAGGTCTGCCTTCCCTGACCCGGCTGCCCCCCTGCCCAGCTGTGCCCCCCCCCAACTTTCCCTGACCCTAAGGCTGAGCCTGCGTTGGGATTTGCCGGGAGGAAACCCTTTAGCAGCACAGCTCTGGCCCGATTGTTCAGAGGTTAAGCTGCAGCCGAATTCCAGGAAGCGCCCTACCTGTCGAACACAGCTAGGCTGTTGAGCGGTCAGGCTTGCTTTCCCGAAATGACTTATGGCTTCCTTTTTTACGGAGGGCACTTTCTATACTATCAAAGGGGCTTTACCAGACACACTGGGAAATGAGATGTCCCAAACTCTCCGGACCGCCGTGTATCTACATCCGACTCCAGTGCCCCAGGCCAGCGCCCCCTGCCCTGGCGTCTCCTTCCTGGGCCTTGGCTCTTGGGGCTTAGGGAGTCAGGCCTCGGCAAGCAGTAAACACGATGCCGCCCTTGCCAGCAGGGGGACCCTGAGGGTGCCTCGTTTAGGGGAGCAGCTTTTTTTTTTCTTTAATAAGGTCTTGTCTTCCCACTGGGCTTCAGGCAGCCCCCACCCCTCGGGAGCCCTGCTGAGCTGGGTCTGCCTTTCCTGCTTGGACTGGGCCGCTTCCTCCTGAGGAGGGTCGGGCACAGGGGCCAGAAGGCAGCCCTTCGTTTTATACTGTGGATGGGAGCACACAGCCTACTTGGTATTCCACAGCCTGGGACATCAGGATCTGCCAGGTGTCCCCAAGTGCCCGTTCCCTCGTTGGGCCCCTCTGAGCTGCCAGTGTGCCCGGGCACCCGCGTGCGTCTGCTAGCAGGATGCTCACAGGATTTCGCGACGTTGAGATGGAGATGGCACCCTTCACTCATCTCACGATGCCCACGCGGAACAGGATCTGCTCAGGAGGCCAGGTGTCCCAAGTCCCCAAGCTGTGTTCCAGGCACATCACAAAGCTGGGTCTGCCGTTGCTGCTTAGACGGGGGAGGGGCTTAATTTCCTTTCTATCTAGTGCCACTTCCTCAGCTTCTGGGCAGTGCCCATTTGCTGAGAGACCTAGGGACTCCTTCGCAGGGAGCAGCACCCACAGACAACCTCTCGGCTTCCCTCGGGCCCCGCAATGGGACCCCGGCGGGCCAGCGGATGTCCTGCTCCACGGTCTGCCTCCTTCGGCCTCCTCCCTGCTGGGCCTGCCAGGCCCTACCCCTGGCCTCCGCAATGGGCCGCTGCAGCCTCTGAGAACAGCTATGCTGTGGAGGGAGGGCAGTGTGCAAACAGCTGACCATGCCTCTTCCCTGAGCTCTGGGAACAGGACGGCGACGACGAAGGGGTGCAGGGAGACGAGGCAGGGACAGGAGGGAAGTGCTGAGTCAGCTCCAGGTGATCTGTGTGAGCTCCAAGGCCAAAAGCTGGTAAGGCTTTTTCACGCAGTTCGTTTTTACTGCCACGTTCAAACGTATCCCCCCAACCCCCATCCAGACTACAGTGAGGCCTTGAGTCCCCTCAGGCCAACACATGGCAATGCTTATGCCTAAGTGTCAAGCTTGACTCCTTCCATCCTGATTCACTAGCCCTCTCTGTAGCGAGCTCGCGAGCTGCCCAGGAGCCCCCCGTGTCCCGTGTCCCGCGCCACCCTGGTAGAAACAGGGACTGGCCCTGCCGCGCTTGGACGCAGATGATTGCTGCAGTAGGCTCCAAACCCCAGGAAACAATCAAATTAGCCCCTGAGTAGGGAAACCAAAGCAGATGACAATTAATTACCCATGTTCAGACAAGGTTTGTCTTTAGCCATGAGATTTACAAAAGAGGCTTCTGGTCTGTTTTCCTTTTTTCTAAAAATAAATCCAGTTTTAGAATTGCAGGACCTGGAGGCAAAGTGGACAGAGGCCACTTTGAGGAGTCCCCAGCTCAGAGGAGGACCCTGGGATAAATGAGTCATTTCCTCCCTGCCTGCTTTCCCCCCAGCTGATAAGGCCTCCCTTTTGAGTTGGGGGGGGGGTGGGGGGGTCACAGCCAGGCTGAGGCCTCTGCAGGAGGAGGGGACATGTCCTGCTCTGCAGAATGACTCCCACTGACATGGAAGCTCTTCTGAACCTGGCTGGGCAGAGCCCTTGGTACCAGACCATCCTTCTGACTGGCCACACTGACCTTCATTGCCTCCCACGAACCAAAACCTGATCTTCACTTTCCTTAAAAAAAAAAAGTGTTTAAAAAGTTCAGCAGGCCTTTTCCACAGAAGGCACCAGGTGGAAAGGTTGTTGCCATCTGCTTTCCCCGAGCCCTTGAGTGGCAGGAAGCTGAGGGGCAGAGAGGGAAGGGCTCCAGAATTAGGCTGAATTCAGTGGCAGGCAGTTTGAGGTGACAGCAGGCACTGACCTCATTAAGTGGGCCTCACTGTGACCCATGCAAAGATAGTCGCCACTGGACTGGGAAGGGAGAAATCACATGGTCTAGCTTGTCCATCTCACAGGTCAGGGACTGAGACTTAGAGAAGGAAGATGACCTCTTTAAGGCTGTGATGAGTCGGCGCAGAGACTGACTTAGAACCCAGGACGTGCAAAGCCTCAGCTTGCCCTACTCCACACTTCTAGCCTGGGTCTTCTTCCTGCCCTGCGCCTGGTGCGCAGTCCTGGGAGGGGGACAGAACGGCGGTGCAGCCAGGTTCTAGTCCGGCTCTGTCACTGTGACTCTGAGCAAGTCCCTCAGCTTCCTGGGATCATGGAAAAGCAAAAGGGACTTACAAGGATCTCCAAGGCCCTTCCTGTGAGTATGTGCTGTGGGTCCTCTCCTTCCACACCCCAGGGGGAGGAAGTCAGGCTGTTTCTTTAACCTTAGAAGGCAATGAGAGACAAACAAACAAAAAGCTACCAGGCATAGTACTAGGTTTGGGCTCATCATGAAGCGTGCCCTGCTGGGGAGGCAGGGGGAGGGTTGTGGGCCGCCCACAGTGGGCACTGGCACCACAGACCAGAGCAGCAGGCACACTCGCAGGACCCGCTGCCACGTCGAGCAGTCCTTTCAAACAGCAGCCTCTCCACAGGCTTCGTTCCAGCCTGAAGGAACCACACACGCCCTGTCTCCAGACCATCCGTGCTCCACCCAACCCCTTCCCCGGCTCTCCCAAACGCAGCACACACCAAGTTCCTTAATTACTGTTCCATGTTCAGCAGTTGAGACCCAAAGAGAATACGTCTTCGGGACAACGAGGTGCCATTTTTAGCCTCTGAGGAAGGCGATTTCTTTGAGGAGAGAAGTCTGGAAGTCCCGTCTGCACCTCTGCAGGGACGGCGGTGTGCTGGGAAGGCAGTCCCCAGCATCCCAAGGGAAAGACTGACTTCCCCCGCAGTTTGCCTTTCTTAGCAATTGAATTTAACGTTCGGAACCCCCCTCAGTTGTCTGTAAAACCATTCCAGGGGGACTGTAGCCAACAGCCATGTGCTAAACAAAACTGAACGGGTGGCTGTGCAGATATGAGCACTCTCTTCATCACAGAACCTCCGCTTGGACGGTGCTGCTCTAGAACGTCAGCTCCCAGGGCAAGGACTGGGCCGTGCTCGTTTCTAGATCAGAAGGACATAGAGAAGCGCCTTGCACGTGACTGGAACTTAATTTGCCGAATGCATCCATTGAATCCATGGGTAGGCAGGGTACAGAGGGTGCAGAGTACAGTAGTGTCAGTAGTTATGCTGGTAACTAAAAATTCACGGCAGACTTCTTCCAAGAAACCGACCTCTCCTACTGTTCATTCTCTCCGAAGGTTTTGAACACCCACCCGATGGTACTTTCTTAGGCTGGGTGCTAAGAGGGATGTGAAATGCAGTGACAAGAGTAGTTAAATGTACTGGATGGAAGAGAAGACAGGGAAAGAGAAGACTCAGCTCACTGTCCACAGCCCACTCAGAAGGACAGTGGGGCTGAGTCAGTTGCCCCTCTGAGTCTCGGTCTTTCCAGCCGTGTGATGGGAGTAATGATAGCACAGCCCCACGGAGCCGTGTGCATGAAGCAAATGGCATAATGCAGCAGAGAGCGATCTGGGAACTATATCGTTGGATGTGTATGTTATTGATCTTGCCCTCAAGTTGCTTTTGAATCCCGCTGCCATAATCCTTAAAAATATTTTGTCTTCTCCAACTGCCCTCCCTACCTTGGGATCTTCAGTCACGAACATCTCTGAGGAACAAATTCCTCTAAAATACCACTCTTATGGCCCCGTGCTTGAACAACCAGAATGGCTCCTCGCTGCCTATGAAACGAGGGCCACTCTCTGCTTCTGCCCCACTTGCTTAGGAAGCCCCATCTCACAACGATCGGACAGGGCCTCCTGAGGTGAGACACCGTTCCTGTTGCAAACATGCCCTGCCCCACCCACGTGTCTTCTGCTTCCACTTCCTGAAATCTCACGGCCACTTTGCGGCTGCCCTGCCCAGTGTTCTCAGTGCCTGTCTCCTCCTGTCCACGGCAACACGTTCTCTGGTTGTTCCGTGTCTCACCTCCCCCACAGCACTGGACACCCCTCCAAGACAGCGGCTGCTCTCAGGCTGGGCTTGGTACCTTCGGGACCCTCAGGGGTAGGGACAGGTGAGCTCTGCAGGCCTGTGTTTAAATGGGGCCAGACATGCAGGAGTCATGGAAGCCAAAAAGAAAATTAGGTTTGAAAGGACAGTCCAACCAGCTTTGTGCATGTGGAAAATGCTTTTCCTACATGGATTCCTTGTTTTAGTATAAAACATTTCCAATACCCATGTTTGTTAAGTAATAATCAATCCGTCCCCACGCTTTGTTATACTTTAGGCTGACAGATGCTCAGCCTGAAGGAGCACAGCGCTGTCAGCTGAGCGAGGCTCAACTTCAGAGCCCGGCTCCTCCTGATTTCCGTGACTGGTCCCACCGAGCCCGACTCAGACCTCTTGGGCTCCCACCCTCCACCTAGGGCCCCCACTCTGGTCTTGGAGGAGGCGCTGCAGTGACGGCTGTGCTGTGGAGCCCATGGCTTCAAATGACGTTCCGAGGAAAAGTGGAGCGCTAGCATGAGCCAAGATCACCCTGGAAGGTAAGCCAGGCTCCTGGTCCACTGCAGAAGGCCGGGGTGTGTGCCCTGCCTTCATCCCCCTCATAACAAACACCACCTCCCCAGGGGAGAGCATGGCCCTGCCTGGGCGATGACTCTGCTAGCACTGCACTCCTGAGCACAAGCAGGGAGCCCAATAAAACCTCTCACTCCAAGGCAGGCCCGGAGCAGCAGGTTAGGCCTGCAGGTGGCCCTGAGGCCAGCTGGCGGCCATGCTGCCAGCTGCACTGCCAGCCTCTCCCAGATCAGCCACAGCCGGTGTCAGACTGGAACGGGCCTCCCTGCGGGGAGACGCACCAGGGCGTGGGGAGGGCAGAGGTCTGCAAGGGGGAGAAGGCATGCCCCATTGCTTCATCCCTCCGAGGACCACGCAGCATGTCTTCCCAAAGAACAACGGGGCAGCTTCCTGGATGGCCTGAGGGCAAGACGCCCCTTGGTGCCGGAGAACTGGGGTTTCACTTTCCTGGGACCCAGCTGCCTCGTCTCCAGAGTGGGATGTCTGACTCACAGGGTTCCTGCGAGGTGCATGCTGCCAGGAGGAACAGAAAAGCTCTCTGCTCTTGACTAAGCTCCGCAATGGATTACACTCTTTCCCCAAAACGGCAGGCAGGGACGTGTCGGGAACACCAGTGGCCCCAAACCTTCCTGACAACCTATAGGTGCTCCTGCTTCTTGCAGTCACTGAAATGTTGATTCTCACTCAGCTGTCCGTCCGTCGTCACACCGTCAGTGCTCATACCCCTTCCTCACGGACACTGAGGACAAAGTGAGTTCCTATGATATCTTTCCTCCTAGGATCTCGGAGCATGGTGCGCACAGCTGTCGATTATTCCCCCTCCCTAACAAGTTCACCAGAGGGGCAAATGCTGGCAGTGTTACTGGGGGGCAAAGGGGGCTCCACGTTCAGGTGACTTGCCTCTGCAGGATGGCAGAGGGAGAGTCGGGGCTAGTACCTCCCAGCGTAAGCATCGAGATCCTCTTCTTAAAGTCCACGAGGTTTGCTTTGAGGAACTGTGGAAAGTGGACACTCACAATGGAGAGCGAAGATGAATAATTACCAGGGGAATTCCAGCGGTGCCTGGATTTTAAGCTTCCTGCCATTATTTCACTAGCCTCCTTGTGGTGGGGACTGTGGGGGGGGGGCGGTGTTGCTGCTGCTCATAGCTCTCTGCACTATAAAGGGATGGATGGGATTTGGTCCCTCATCTCTTGGACAGTGATATGGTCAGTCAAGTGTCTTTAGCTCACACGGCACTGGCTGAGCGAGCGGAAGATGCCTTTGTAGCTTTGGGGGTTTAGGTCAAAAGCACGAGAAGGTCCTGTGCGTATAACTGAGGGTGCACCACGCCTGTGAGTGGAGAAAAGAGCTTGCCCACCTCAACCAGCCTGAGGAACATGCTCAAACCGCATCTCAGCACTGGGGAGCCCACCCTGGCAAGCCTGCTTCCTTGGCAGCTAGACACTGACTGAGGGAAGGGAGCTGCACCAGAAACACCTGAATGCCGGTCAGAGTGTCTGCTGGGAGCCTGGACCTGCCAGTTACTATGACTCAGGGGAAACCCCTCTGGGCATCGGTGCTTTATCTGCAAAAGTGGAAAGATAATGGTTACTTCACAGAGCTATTGTCCGAGTTAAGAGACAGTGTTGGCACGTGATCAAAGCCACAGCCTGGAGAGACAGACAATGGACTTGAACCCTGTTCCACCACCTACTAGATATATGACTCCTGGGTAATTTACAGAGCAGAGCTAACTCCCAGTTTTCTCATCTGGCACTAGGGAACGGTAATAACACAGAGTGTTGTCTGGAGGCTTTCTCTGCCACGGGCCCGGTGCGCAGTGGGCAGCTGATGACCTGTCCGTCGAGATTACAGATCTAAGACATGCAGCGCCATGAGCTGCAAACACCTGCCACTGTTTCCTGGGCCTCGGGGCAGGTGTTGCCAGCACATGCGGCGCTTTGCGCATAGTCAGTGCATGTCTGCCACGTGTCCTGAGTGCGCATAGTCAGTGCAGAGTCACCGTCCGCCGCATGTCATGAGCAGCGGTTTCACCCGGCATTCAGCTCAGAGATGAGTATCACTAGCATAACTGCCTTCCAGGCTGCCAGCCCAACACATTAGACCAACTAGGACATGCTGCACATGATTCGGCTGAACGTCAGGGGACATTTCCCGGTGACTTTGGAAGCGGCCAGGGGTCGAGCCTGAGTGCAGCCGATGTATCGGCAGAAGGCTCCTCCTCTCACGGTGGGGAGAAACCCACCGCCGTGCACTGGGTGGGCATGCGCTGTGTGGGACCCACTCTGGGACCAGGCGGACCCTGAGCTCGCTGGTGTTCCAGCACCGAAACCTCCCCGTGAGAGCAGCCGAAGTCGAGGGCCCTCTCCCCCTCCTCCATCCCCCCACCCCCTCCTGTGCTCGGCTTGTTCGGTGGCAAACGAGTGTAAGCGCTGGTGTATACAAGTGACCTGGGACTAGCCAGTGTGGGGCCCACCCTGACCTGCAGGACGCGAGTCCAGAGCTGCCCGCTCTGTGGTGTGATGGGTTTCATCAGTGTCCACCCGCTGTGTGACACACTCTACCTTTTCTTATTCGCCATATTTCTTCAAGCACAGGGAGGTATTCTTTCATTGAATCCTCAGCTTACAATCACTATTCTCACTGGACAAATGAGGGAGTCCAGGCTCAGAGACTTGTCCGGGCCACAACAAGGACGCTAAGTGGCAGAGTCGGGACTGGAACCCCAGCAGCCTGCCTGGGTGTCTCCCAACTCCGGTACTGTCAAGCCTAAATCTGGCAGCCCCTTTGCTCTTTCCAGATCCAGAGTTTGGTATTCTCATCGTGTCTGTAAGGAAACCATTGCTGCCCCTCACTCACCCCACTGCCCCCCTCTGACCTTCTGTGACCTTGGGCATTAACCTCCCCCCACATTACTCTGGGTGCTGACCTTGTTGTTCATTAAAAAAACTTTAGGAGGTTCTGTCATTTTATTCTCACAGCAGTCCCAACGGGGCCCAGGCAGGGCAGACCACTGTCCAAGGTCGCAAAGCCGCGGCATAATAGCCCAGGGCCCATGACCGGCACTCCTTTCTTCCTTCCCACCTGCTGCCACTTCTAGGTGTCCCACCGAGTGCCCTGCAGGTCCAGTGCGAGAACGACCTTTCCCACAGATGGTGTCAGCAGGCCAGCCCCACTGCCGAGGTCCCTCCGGGTCTAGTCCTTTGTCCTCCTCTCCTGACAAAGGCTCTTGCTTAGATGACTTGAGAAGTTCTCTCGGCTGCTTGTTTCACCTCCCTTTTAGTCCCCAATTCCCCGCCCATCCTCCACTGAGGCCAGGAGAGTCTCCCTCAAATAATGACCTGGGACATGCCACTGGCATACTGAAGATCTTTCAGAGGCCCCCAAGTCCCTGGCCACAGCCTGCGCCGGCATCTGTGAGACTGGCTGCCTCTCACGCCACTGTCCCCTCCCTCAGTTGCACGATCCCCCTCCCCCACCATGCAGCCTCTACCTTAGTCATAGGAGCCCTACCTCGCCCGAAATACCCTGAAGTTCCCTCTATTCAACCTTTGCCCGGTGGGGGTTTTCCATACCTCTTATTTTCTGTCTGGTGAGCCTAAAGAATGACTTTAAGCCCAGACTTCATCTCTTCAGTGGAATCCTTCTGGAACTCCCTTTCTGAATGTTCACATATTTTCCCTCCTCCCCTCCACATTTTATTTCTGTATATTCCTCACTGAACTGTAAATCTGAAAACAAGGCTCCATGCCTGTTTAACGTTGTGCCTTCAGAATACAGCACAAAAAAAATCCCTGAAATGCTCCTCACATACGGAAGAATGAATGAACCGTCCCCTGCTGTCCCCGCCCCAGGCAGGTGTCTTGCGTGGTCTTAGAGAACTGTGTGACATTCCCTTAGCAGCACTTACTAGTCTTATCCCTCATTAGCTAATTATTTTTTCTATTCCGATCTCACCACTAACTTGGAAATGTTCTTCTTCATTAGATTCTGACATCATTCAAGGGTGGGAGGTACTATCTGGAGCACAAGGCCTAGCACATAGTAGGTTCTTAATTGACTGAATGGAGTGACCCCCAGGTCCTTATTCTTTCCCGGCAATGCTAATCACAGAGAGACACCCTCTTACACCTCAGATAACTTTCGCCTAAAGCGTGGCTTGAATTGGCTCGCAGTGACGCCGCCTTCCACTTGTCTGCCAACTCACATCTTAGGCGCCCACCCCACTGGCGTGGCCCAGAGCTCTATCTCATTGCAGACATGTGGGTTTCCCTCCGCACTTCCTTTTCTAGATCACTTATAAAAATGTACCAGAAGTGCAACCTCAGCATCAGCCACAGTTCAAACTCCCTGGTCCCTGGGCCTCAGTCGGCATGCTCCCCCTGGGCTGACGGGGCTTCAGTGTCTGCCGTACATTCCACGAAGGGCGTGGGGAACATCCATCCGACCACCTGCCTGTCCACCCACCCACCCTCTCATCCACCTGCTCGTGTTGAACATCTGAGAAGGACCCGGCCTCGTGCCAGGCTCCGGGGGATTCCAAGATAGACAAAACACAGTCCCTGACTGCAAGGAGCCCCGTTGAGACCGAATAGAACCCTGGAGCCAACAGTCCCAAGTTCTGTGGTCCCCACGCTCCCTGGTCGCTTAACGGGTTCAGGTAGATCACCGAGAGAGAGACACTGACTCGGCCACAGAGCAGGCAGGATCGGAGCTTCACACCAGTATCCGGAAAAGGCACACTGATTATGGCCTTCCCTCTTTAATAGCCAGAAAAGCCAAAAAAACCCCAAGCCACATCTAAAAAGCCACAGAAAGAGCTCGAAAAGAAATCCACCTTTTCATACAAAGCTAAGAGCACCTGCCTGTCCATGGGATCACAACTGTCTCCCCTGGATGACTGTACCTGCCTGAGACCAGAGACTCTGTTTTCACCTGCACTGAATCCCAGGAGCCTTGCCCAGCCCTTGGCACGAGGCAGCACCCACGAACGCCTACTTAACCACCTGGACTCCCGCTGCCCGCCAGGGACCGCACAGGGTACTGGGGACAAAGAAACGAACTAGACACAGTTCCTGCCTCTCCAGCTGGGTCTATTATATGATTTAGTTCCTTAGGAAGCCTTCTTTGGATTAGTGAGAAATTATTTCTGTTTGAAAGTTTGGGAAAAAAAAGACTTCTGTACAAGCTGAGAGCAACAGGAAAGGCCTTGGCAGCCGCTCCGGGCCCTCCTCACAGGCGGCCCCTAGAAGGGCAGGCCTTCTGCCCCATCTGCCCCCCCAGGCCGTGTGGTGCGCTCACACTTACAGTCACAGAGACACACACCGGCATCTCACAGTGACACGCAGAGACACACATTTTTGTGCTCACGCATACCTGAACTCATACACATGTAACCACGACCACACATGCATGCTCACCCGCATGCTCACACACAATGGAAGCTCACACATTCACACAGCACACACTCTCACACAACCAGATCACACTCGCACACAGCCTGAGCCGTTAAAGTGATAGCACTCACTTATTCTATTGGTGGTTTCAAAACAGGAAGCCGCAGCGGGGAGGAGCGGTGGCGAAGCGGGGGCTGTGTGAGGAGGCCCCAGTGCCTGTGCTGGGTTCGAAGGGGCACCTCGCGGCACCTGTCCTCTCCGCTGGCAGGGACTAGGCTGCCACGCCCTGCCTGGCTGGGCCCCTGAGCAGCATCGGTCCTGGCGAAGGCTGCCTCTCAGTGAAGCTGCGGCCACACAGATCAGACGGCTTCTCTCCCTTGGGCAGGGGTTTGCAGGGAGGAAGAACAGAGCACCCGCACGGAGCCCCTCTCTTTCAGAGACCACCTCCTCCAGGAGCCCTCGGGGACGAAGTCCTCCACGTCGCTCTAGCTGACCCCTCGGGTCCTCTGCCCATCCTCAGCCATGCCGCCTTGCAAAGGAAGTATTCTCTTCCATGCTTGTCCCCAACCCCACTCTACGATGAGATAAACCAGGGGCCTGTTCTCTAATATCAAATCCTTGTAGCACCGTGTATGTAACAAAGTTTTCATAACCAGCACCTCCTCAACTTTTAAGTCAGCTCACGAGGGTGTTAATACTCTACCCACTTAACAGATGAGGCAGCTGAGATCAGGACACTGAGTCACTTGTCCCAGGGTTGCAGGAACAGACCCTCCACTCTCAACTCTCCATTTTTAGAAATGTCACACCTCCTGTCTCCCACCGGCTCTGAACGTGGGGTGTGTCTAAGATAAACAGCTACGTCGGAACAACCAGAGCAAAAACTGATGACGGAAAAGGGGCTGAAAGGACGGGAGACTGAGGGAGAAGGCACGGCCCTGCCACAGGCAGCGGGAGAGCCTCCCGGCCTGCTGCGGGATGCTCCCTGGGCCCTGCCCTCCCACACGCACCTGGGTGCACACCGCACACACACGCAGAAACCAGCTCCAGCACCGCAGGGCGAGGCAGAGCCCTGTGCACACTTTAAATGCCCGAGGCAGTCTGAATTCTACACGTTACCGAGATATATTGAGGAGAAGCCGCAGAGAGATGACATTTCTGGGGGTGAATGACATTTCTGGAACTTCACTTTTTCTCTCCCTCTGAGAGAAGTGACTAAAAGCACTTTTTTTCCCCTCGGCAGTGACCTTGCAGAGGAAGCCGGCCCCCGGCTCTGAGGCCGAGAGGGAAGGCGCAGGCCTGTGCACTGTGGTCCTGACAGAGGGCCCCACCAGCCTGGGAGAGACGGACCCACTGCCAGCAGTCCGGTGGCTGCAAGGAGACGGGAGGGGACAGAAAACGAGACCGGACTGGGCTTCTCTGCCAGGCCAGGGCTTCGTCAGACCGTGCCCTCTTTCTCATGTCCCCTGCCTCCAGGGTTTCACCTGTCTAACCAGAGGTCCCGGGAAAAAGGGGGTTAAATTCAGGGCAAGCCCCGCAGTTGTCTCTCCTGGAATTGTCTTTCCCAGAGACCTTCTGGATGGAAGGGAGAGACTCGGGGACTTAGGGAATTTCTTGCTCTTCTTTTTGGCTTGCTTTGCTTCTCCTGTCTGGAATATTGTCCAAATCCTTCTTTCTCTTTCTCCAACTCCCACCCTTCTCTGGAAAGCCTTCTTCTGACCCTTCCAGGGTTTAGTGCTCCCTGAGGGCAGAGACTGTGACCAGTGGAGGCTCATGGACTGACGAGTGGGAAGGCGGGTGCCTGTGATGACCTCGGATCCCACCAGCTCCACAGTGTCCGCTGTCACCGTGCTGTCACGGTGCAGAAGCGGGCAGGGGTTCTCGGGGTTCCACTCCGCAACAGACCAGAGAGGCCAGATTCTGCCGTGTGGGTGGTGAATGCGCCCAGGGCCCTGGTGCACCAGGACTGCTTGGATGGGGTGAATTGCTTAAGGCTGGTTTCCTTGGTTAGCAAAAGGTTCCAGGAAGCAGAACCCATGGAGGGAAACTGGGCTGCTCACTGCAGAAGAGACTCTAAGGGCTGTGGCCACCCAAGTTCAGTGAGTTCATCTTCGTGGGGCCTGGAAGACATGAGGGCCTTATGCAAGGGGAGCAGCTGGGCTCCTTGCTGTGTGTGGGTCTGGGCTTTTCCAAGCAAAGCATCACTGGGACTTGGAATCCAAATAGGTCAGGGGACCAGCCAAGGTTTTCAATGTGGAGTACTTATGTAGCTCCCATGATGTGGGAAGTTGAGGAACCACTATATGAACAGACTTATCTTAAAGTGATTGACGTGAAGCAATATGATCTCCAGTTGTGCTCGCAAATATGATCTCCAGTTGTGCTCATCAACTAAATCCTGACATGAATCCAAACATCCCTTTATTAGTAAACACCAACATAAGTGTGCTATTTTTGTAGTTTTATTTTTGTTTATTTGGGCTTGTTTTTGCTTTTTGAAACCCTTCATGAATATATTTTCACAAAAATCAAATTGATAATTCCTAAAATGTACTGTCAGGGAAAAAAGGCAGAATGTAAAAATGTTCTGTGAACTTGAAGTAAATTAGATTTTTTTCTGTGCAAGTTTCTGTAGAAATCTGAATCACATAACAACTTTGGTTTTTGAAATAGTTGGAGGTTTAAGCCAATCTGAATTCCTTGACTTTTTTTAAAAAGATTTTGTTTATTTTTAGAGAGAGGGGAAGGGAAGGAGAAAGAGAGGGAGAGAAACATCAATGTGTGGTTGCCTCCTGCGTGCCCCCTACCGGGGGTAGGGCGACCTGGCCCACAACCCAGGCCTGTGTCCTGACTGCAAATCCCTTTGGTGCGCAGGCCCGTGCTCAATCCACTGAGCTACAACAACCAGGGTGATTTTTTTAAGAAAAATAAATTTTATCCTTTTCAAGGTGAAAAAAATGAGTAACTTAGGAGTACTTTTACGTAACTGGGGTTTAGGTTGAAGACTGAAAATCAAGTTAAGTATCAGTGTGTATTTTTCAAGTAAAGAGGACTCAAAATTCCTAAGAACAATTGGTTTTTAAGTTAGATTTCTTATGCTAATCCTCTTGTCTCATTTACACAATTATCTCCCACTAAAGCAGGAGTTCTGCTAAAAACAGTGTTTAAATAACGGGCTCTGTTTCGCTTTAACAGAAATACAATGGAATTTAATTTTACATCTACCTGCCCCAGGTTCCAGTCCAGTACCGCAGAGCTGGCCTCGCTGACCCTTGCGCCTTGCCTCCCCCTGTCCCCTGCCCTGCAGCCAGCTCCCAGCTGGTGGACTGTGGCCGCCCACAGGCTCCAAGACCTGGCATTGGGATGGCTTGTGTTCGAGCCTCAGCTGTGCCACTGTGTGATGGTGGGGAAGTCTCTAAGCACCGGTCACCTCCTGAGTAAAATGGGAACAATAATAGGACCCGTCTTGTATGACTGTTCTGTGAATGAAGAAAAATGAACCCTAAAGCACTCGGCACCCTGCCTGGCATGTCTGAGGTCTCGGCGAGCATCTGCTGGCACCCAAATCCTGGGATGATGACCAAATCACTCTTCTCAGGCCAGATGTTCTCTCTCGGACCACACGCTGTCTCACCAGGAGCACGTCAGGAAAGCCATCTCCCTCTCTTCATCTGGGAGAGCCAGGCTCACACTTCAAGACTCTGCTCAAAAGTCAGTTTGTCTAAAACTTTTCACTGCGGCTCCCGAGCCCCCACCCACTTGAAAGCTAGTTGGGAGCTCCTGACCACAATCAGCTGAAATTATGTCTTCAGGTCTTGCTTTTCCACAAAACGCAGGCGCATTTATAGTACAGAACTGAACAGTACTGCTCTTTGCACTGCGGATGCCACCAGGCACTAAATAGGCCTCTATAAATATTTATTGAGTGAGTGAAACAAAGTGGAATCAAATGGCATCCAAGTGGCTATTAGGATGTGTGGAGCATATGGCTTCAGAGAATATAATCCAGATTATATCTTTTCCAGAACTGAGTATAAATGAATTTAACCAAGTCAGATGCCATGGAACACGGGATATAAAGAGAATCTGGAGGAGAAATTAGGGTTTGCCATCTGTCCAGGAAGGATGTGTTATCCCTCTTGTAGGTAAGTGCCCGAAAAGCTTAATGGGAAATGGATAGCCTCAAGCCACTGCCCATCTCCAAACACAAAAACTCTTACATCAAGATATTTTGGTACAAAGCAAATAAATTATGTCAACTTGCCAAATCAGGGAGTGAAGAGAGATGACAATCTACCCTACTTTTGAAAGAAAACCTTTTGGAAGAGAATACTGTGACTATATTTTAGGTAGGAAGCAAAGTAACATCTCTTAAAAAATCAGATGACAGTGAGACATTCAGGTACCCTACCGAGAGTGGTCGGGGAGCGGCAGGTGGGGGATGAGGAATGGGAAGGAAACTGATTGACATGTTCACTGGATGCTCGGCACCTAGGTACTTATAAAATATAATGCTCAGAGGAACCTCAGAGAAAAATATATCACCCCATTTTACTGGTGGGGAAGTTGAGTCTTGATGAAGTTAAGTGACCAGACCAAGGTCAAATGCACGAGTGATTTTTTGCGCTGTAATAGGATTCCTCCACCAGCAACCACACTGTGGACGGCTCTTGTCTAACCTTCTCCCCTATAATCCGCCCATCGTCCGTCCTCTCTACTGTTAGAACGACTTTCCTAACACGAGTCCAGTTAACCCTTCCACTCTTTTTCTGTTTTTAATTATTAATAATTTCTGATTGTTAGTCTATTGCAGTTGTCACAAATTTTCCCCCTTTTTCCTCCTCTGCCCATCCCGCACCCACTCCCACAGTCCATCCCCACACTTTGTCCATGTCTGCAGGTCATTCACACATGTTCTTTGACTCGTCCCTTTCCCTTCCACTCTTTTAAAACTGTCCATGGTCACCTAACAGTCACAGAATAAAAATTCAAATACTAAAACCCATTGACTCATTGACGTAACGTACTTAGTAGCCTCGGCTCCCCCTGCAGCCGGCCCTGCATCTTCTGGACCGTCACCCTTGACCACGTTTCTCATCATTGTGTGTAACGCCACACTTCAGTTTCCCTGGCTCACATCTGTCCTGTGGCATTTTGATTTATTCTCATTGAAAGCCAATTCATCCGTCTGCATCTTTCACTCCTTCCTCCCTGTGAGGTCCGCTTTTATATTTAAACAGTCTCTTCCACATCCTCAGTCTCACTTTTCTCTCTGACTAAAAGTCACTTTAATTGGCACCTAACCACTAAACTCATTCAATGTCTCCAATAGTTCTTCACGTCAAATATAATGTGAAAAATAATGGCTAACATTTACTGAACATTTAAATGCTGTTCTGAATATTATACAATCATGCAGATTTACAGATGAGGCTCAGAGGAAAATTAAGTCCCTCACCTCAAGTCACTTGGAAAGCAGCGATGAGAACTCAGATCAATAAGCTTTTGAATTTCAGTCTCCCGAGGTCTTTTAACAGCACTCACAGGTGCTGTACCCTTTTTCCCTCCTGCTGTTTCCTCTAGCTGTTCCTTCTCAGTTTTCTAGGTAAACCCTGCTCTTCTACAGCTGTGCTAATTGCTGGTGTTCCTCAAGAATCTTTCTTTTCACGCTCTGTTCACACCTCCAGGGGAGCACAGGGTGCCCTGGTTGTCCCCTTCACCTTGGCAGGCTCACGATGCCCCAACCCGGGTGCTGCCCATTTCTCTCTCTAACCTTTATGCTTCCCCCACATGTTCCTCACTGGAAATCTCCCCTTGAACATCTTGCTTGATTAAACCACATGGGTTTAAAAACCAAACTCACCTTCATGACTTTGAACCGTCTTCTCTCCAGAGACCCTTAGTTGATGACATACCACCAATTTAATTTCCCAAGTTAGAAACTTAAAGTCAGAAAATTAAAAATGGAACTGCCTTTTGACCCAGCAATTCCACTGCTGGGATTGTACCCTAAGAACCCTGAAACACCAATTCAAAAGAACCTATGCACCCCAATGTTCATAGCAGCACAATTTACAATAGCCAAGTGCTGGAAGCAACCTAAGTGCCCATCAATAAATGAATGGATCAAAAAACTGCGGTACATTTACATGAAGGAATACTATGAAGCAGAAAGAAGGAGCCCCTTCCCTTCACCAGAGCATGGACGGATCTGGAGAGCATTATGCTAAGTGAAATAAGCCAGGCCATGAAAGACAAATGCCATATGATCTCATCTATAAGTGGAACCTAATCAACAAAACAAACAAGCAAGCAAAATAGAACCAGAGACATTGAAATTAAGAACAAAGTCACAGTAATCAGAGGGGAGGTGGGAGGAGATAATGGGGGGCAGGGAAGGGGGAAGGGTTTTCAGGAACATGTATAAAGGACACATGGACAAAATCAAAGGGAGGTAGGATCAAGGGTGGGAAGTGGGGATGGCTGGGGTGGGGGGGAGTGCTGGGAGGAAAATGGAGACAACTGTACTTGAACAACAATAAAAAACATGTAAAAAAAAAAAAGAAACTTAAGGTCAACCCTTGACTTCTCGCTCCCTCTCTCTCATTTCGTACCCAAGAAATCACTAAAACCTGTCCAAGTCTGCAATAATCACACCACTTTTCTGCTTAAACCCTCAAGAGCTTCCTATTTCCTTCAGGATAAAATTCCAAAACCTTAACATGGCCAACAGACTTGTGTGATCTATTTTCTTGCCCCTCCTAGCCCTATTTTAGGCCACTCCCCCTTTTCAATATGCTCTCGGCACATGAGATTTCTTTCAGCTTCTTGAGCATGCTCCATCTTCCCACCACTGAACACGTGAACATGACTTGTCTCTTCAGGGACTCTCCTCCATCCCCAATGCTGATGTCGCTGTTCACCTTCCGTGTCTCAGCTTAGATTTCCGGGGGCTGCTGTTCCTGGTCCCTCAGGTGAGTGTCTCAGCTACCGATCTCTCATGACACCAATTCTCTCTCCCAGTACTATCATTCTCCTTGTCCTTACTTATTTGATGCGTCTCCCCTGATAGCGTACACTATGACTATTATTCTCCATGCCAAGGGAAGTTCAGGGCACGTGGCTAATGCTCACTAAGAATGAACAGCCTGCTCCATCACCTATGGGAAATCCTGGTTCCTCTCTGGCTTCTCTCTAAGGCCTCCATAGCCCTTTGGCTTCAGCCGGCCTTGGTTAGCATTTCTGCTTTACCTCTCTCCTCCAAACACATATGATCTTCTTGAGGAAGAAGACTTATCGTCCAGCATGGTGACAATAATGTTCATTAAGCTAAAGAGGAAACTATAAGCCAAAGTCTTATGCATTGTAAACTCTCAGCTCTAAAAGAGTCAGGAATATGAAATGAGGTCATGTCCCCCGAACACTCTAGCGATGGGTTACCCATTTCTAAAGAGATGGAAGGACACCAACAAGCAGTGGGAACTGTGCTTTAGCAGTTAGGTGTCTTTAGGTATACATTTCAAAAATGGCCATGCCATTGAAATAAGTAGCAATTAGGAATCTTTCTTGACTTCCCCATCTTCTCATGCCCTTTCCTTGCTCAGGCACCAAAGCATCCTACACGTAGCTGACCGCTCCTCCTCTGCTCCACCTGCACGTCCTCTGGCTGGGCCAGAACATCTTCGTCTCCCACCTGGCACACCTGCTCTGTTCTCCCTAGTTTTTCCCCCTCTTATATCCCATTGCTGTCACAGTTATTACTCTAGAACTTACATCTGACCATATTACCTCTGCTTACGCCTTCAGAGACTCCCTATTACCTACAAGACAAAGTCTTTTCCAGATGGCATCCAAGGTGCTCCGTGTTGGTGCTCAAACTCACCGAAAGGCTCAGCCCTGTCATTTCTCTCCCGTGTCCCCAACACCTCGAAAACCCTCAACTCTCTCGGCCATAATGAAGTCTCTCCTTCCTAGTCTTTGCACACTTCCCCATCTCCGCACGTACATGTCTCCTGCCTACTTTTCTATAGCCAGGTCAAACACTTCTCTGCGTCACTGGGGTCACCGTGTCACTGTGTTCTCTGTGTACTGGAGTTAGTTGTTCCTACCAGGGCCTCACAATGTGTCTGGATATCCGTCAAGCTGTGTTTTCCGGTACTGAACCCAAGAAGATAGGGTAATGTCCTTTGCTTCTCTGAATCGCTGGCACCTATTGTATACTAGGTGCTCAATAAATGTGGCATAAGTAAAGGATTGAAGACTCCGGGTCATTGTGCATCAGGCTGGTGGAATAGGTCTTCCTGTCTGTCTAGGCTTTTGTTTCTTTCCTTAATTAGAAGATTGTATATTTAGCCGCTATTAATGATGAGTTGTTCTTGTTAGAGAAAGTCATTTTACACTAGCTTTCTGTTACCCACACATTGATGGGTTAGCTACTGTAAATTTTGTTGTGCATCTACTATACATATAAGAATTAGGAATGAAAGCAGTTTTGTGGGCTAAAAACAAGATCTTAAGTACTTTCAAGGGGAAATAAAAAATGGGAAATATTTTCCATTTGTTATTATGTGATTGCTCTAATGTCATTTTGCTGATAATTTATGCAGTTCCCCTTCTCTATTCAACTTAAGAGCAAATAATTGAAGATTGTCAAAACATTTTAAATAACTGTGACCTTCGTGTGTGCTGTGAATAAGGTGCAGAAAAAGTGTTCACCTCCAAAAAAGGGGAAAAGTTCACTCCTGAATGGCTTAAGAAATGACAAAATGAGTTTACATAAAGCTTGACAGGAAACAGGAAGGCTTAAAAAACACTGTGATAAGGAAAGTCGTAAAGAGAAATGCTGACCCAGAAAAGAGAGATCTGAAAATGACAGATGCAGGATCATTTCTCTGAGGAACTTTTTTTACAGATAGAGGTAAAGAAGTGAGTATTGAACTCAGCATAATTCTGTAAAACAAGCATGTCTGATGAGAGGGGGAAATGATTATTCATTTTACTGGAATTGCTTTAATGGAAACTTCTTGATGAAAGCTGCATCTTAAAATACTCATTCAGTGATGAGGAGTTATTTCAAAATGTGAATCACGGCAGTGGTTGCAGTGAGGTCTGTTATGTGAAGCATGCCACATCTACAGGATGTTGAGTTGAGCCAAATGAGCAATGTGCTGACAACTGGCCTTTCTGGACAGCTGGTTCCCAGCCCACTGGCCTGCTAGAGCCATCAGCAACTAGTGAATCTATGAATACCACCCAAGCAGAAGGGTGGGGTCAGCCCCGAGCCCTTTCTTTTCCCCTGGGTAACCCCCCTCTCCCAGGCAGAGTCCTTCCCAGGCTCAGCCACTCAAAACACTTGCCAGCTCCCTCTCTTCACTGTGACTGAGCAACGCCCCCTGTTGATCTTCAGGCCTTCATTTCTCTTTCTGTGCTCATGAAAAACCAAAGGTTTTGGTGTAAATCTCTAGAGAGGAGAAATGAAATTTCAACTGCCCAATTCAGTTGTCCCTGTTCTTGTGCATCATTTAAGATTGAAGTCAAATGTCACCTCCTCTGACACCTCACCCAATTCTCCCAGGCAGCCAGACACGACTCCTCCTGCATCCCTGTATTTCTGCTCATACCTCTATTGTCACACACTCTTATCATTACTATGATAATCTGTTTACATACCTTGGGTGCCTAAGGCAAGTAGTGCATTGTAATCAGTCTCCCTTCCCTGAAGCCTAGCACAGAGCTACTCAGTGCTTGTCGTGGCATAAATGTATGAATGAACCCACTTCTAAATGAAGGAGAACTGGGAAGGGGAGACTGCGTCTGCCGACACCCATTCAGAGACAAGAACCAAGCATGCTGGACGGCAAGAATTGCCAAGCTGGCCCTGACTGGTGTGGTTCAGTCGGTTGGCCTTCACCTGGTGAGGCCAGGGCTTGCCAGTTCAATTTCTGGTCAGGGCACATGCCTCAGCTGCAGGTTCAGTCCCTGGTCGAGGCGTGTGTGAGAGGCAACCAGTCAATGTTTCTCTCTCACGTCAATATTTCTCTCCCTCTCTTTCTCCCTCCTTTCCCTTCTCTCTAGAAATAAATAAACAAAAACAAAAAAAAAAAGAATTGCCAATGTGAAATTTGAATTTGGACTGAGGTTTGGTGCCAGGCGCCTGCGTCACGTAAACAAGCGAACTGGGTGGCTGGGATTTGTTTCCGTGACGAATCACTGACTCCGTGAGGATGCGAAGGCTTCCCTTCTGAAGTCAGGGTCCTCACCCAGGCCCTGCCAGGCATCTTTCCCTGATACATTTAAACTGGGCACCAGGGACCTTCAGAAATAATGGAGCTTGAAGGAAGCACTTTGCATTGGGGATGATTTGGATTGAAACTTAATTGGGATTTGAGGTGGATTGAGTAGGAAGCTGCTAAGGTTGGTCTTTCAATGCAAAGGGAAGCACATGTTCTCATGGTGTGAAATCACTGTTCGACCCAACCTCACCTACACTAACCCCACAGAGCCAAAGTTCTTTCTCACGTCCCATTTAACACAAGGGTGTTGGGTCTCTAAAGACAAGGTCAATTACGTAACCCACACAGGTAGAAGACAGTTATTATCATATCCCAAAGGCCTTTCAAACCTTCTGTTTGATATTAGGGAGGTAGAGTGATGGGCGCACCACTCCATGTCAGGAACGGTCAACAGACCACACGGACAGATGACAATGAGACGGAGGCAGGGAGGAAGGAGGAAGGTAGAATTCTGACACTGTTTGAAGAGGAGGAGCCCTTTTAAGAAACTCTAATTTAAAAAATAACTTCTTGGGTCTTATAGCTAATGCCTATGAAATGGAGTCCAGAACACTGCCAGTCAGTCCCTTTGAATGGACGTAGAAAGCTCCAAGGGAACCCTTGCGACCGCACACATGCGGCCTCGCTGCAGGGCTATTGTGAAATAGTTCACCAGCTTCTGTAACGGAGGCTCGTCAGCGCGAGAAGAGGAGCGAGTGGTGGGACGACAAACCAGGACTCCCCTTCCATCGCAGACAGCAGGCCAGTGGCGCTCCGGCAGGGCTCCACGAGTTGTGTTTTACAAGCTACAGGAAACACCCTGGGAGAACGCGGGCTTCCTCAAGGGGAAACGAAGTCCAGCTGGGAGCAAACTTCCTAAGTTTCAGTTAAATGTGCAGGGCCTGGGCAAGACTGTACAGGGAGGCCCGCCTACCTAATGTCTACTGTTTACATGTAACAAATCAAGTGAACAAGCTGGTAAATAAAATAGGTTTATTCTCCTGCTTCACAAGTTTACCTTCCCAATGGCCTGGATAGACTTCTCAGACTCCGTGGCATTTCATGCAAGAACATGGAAGTTTGCAAAGAGACAGCAGGAGCAGTCCATGGTCCCTGTACTGTGGTCTGCCCCCATCCATGTTATGCCTCACCCCTGGTTCCTTAGGGTCCCAGGAGAGACCCCACGTGCATGTATTCGGACACCTTAGGAATGTGTCCAAATTCTGCCTATACCCTTACAGACAGCCACTCCTTGCTCAGGGCTAGGGTGTCTGTCTTCAGGGGGCTGGGCGTTGGGGGAGAAACCCGGGAAGCAGTCTCCCCATCATTTGGACCCCAATACTCAGTGTGTGGGGAGGCTACACAAACTCCAGGTAAAGCGTGTCTCTATGAACCCGAGGAATCTTTACTTTGTACTGAAGGGCGCAGCCCTAAAATGATCAGAATGGAGCCCCGTAGTCTAAGAGCAGGACTGGGTACAAAAACTTCAAATCTAAAATAAACAAAGAAAACAGAGACAAACTCACAGGTACAGAGAACAAACTGGTGGTCACCAGATTGGACGGGGATGGGGAGATGGGTGAAAAAAGGGAAGAGATTAAGAAGTACAAATTGCCAGTTAGAAAAACAATCATGAGGATTTAAAGTACAGCAAAGGGACGATGGTCAATAATATTGTAATAAGTAGGTGTGGTGTCACATGGGTACTAGACAATGGGTGATCACTTTGTAAGTGATGTACAGAGTAGGGCAAAAGTAGGTTTACAGTTGTTCGTATGGAAACTAATACAATAATTAATAAATAACAATACAAGAATAAGCTCTGCGTTTCACCTACATTTCCCCCACCCTGCACACGTCTATCACTTCAGTGTGCATCTGAAACGTCACCACAGACCGTCAGTGGGAGTGCAGGCAGCTGGTGGCCGGCTGGGCACTTCAGAGGGGAGACAGCGCGGGGGGCTGTGCAGAGGACGTGAGAGCGCTGGGACCCAAGGGTGCCGTGCAGACTCCAACTAGCTCCCCTGGACACCCTGTCCAGCATCGGGAGCAGGGCTGAGGGGGGCGGTATCTCCAGGCTTCCTGTTGGAGGCCCGCAGCCCACCACTACTGTAGACGGTCAGGGAGCACCGGGGAGGCTCCACCCTTGGCCAAGATGCCACAGAGGGAGGTTCTTTCACTGAGCGCGCCAAAAGATGAACGTGCCGAGCCCCAGCGTGCCAAAGCTAGAAAGAGAAATAGACAGGGTCCGAGCACCAAAAGCTAGCGAGGCAGTTGGATTAAAAAGGTCCTCCCCTCCCCTCCCTGAAAGAACCACAGGCCTGATCAGGGAGGAGACAGTCTGACAAAGGGGTCCACCCTTCTCCCAGGCGATGGCACCCGAACGAACCTCTTTCCTTTCACATCAGCACCTCCCTCACAAGTTCGGCTTCTGCTGTGGCAGGCAGTTGACTCTGTGCTTTTGGTTACAGTTTTTGGCAACTCTGTGGTGGGACAGTGTGGACCTAGGCAAGTCCTGGATGGCCTGGGCTGGGGTCCCAGATGCCTGCGGCAGGCCGACCCTGGAGCAGGGCTGTGGGAACCTGCCAGCAGCAGCTGAGAGCTTTCCTCAGGAAATTTCCCTGCTCCCCTCCAGGTGTCAGAGCCTGAAATGCTTGGCTGGTCACAGAAATGGGTGTCTGGGAGCAGACGGACTCCAATCAAACTGGTGTGCACACTGGGGCTCCTCTGTCCCCGCCACTTGGGCTTTGTGCCAAAAATGGGACCATCTGCGGTACTGGTTGGCAGGCTACCTCTGCCGCTTGGGTCCTGTTAGGACCGTCTGCAGTGCTGGGTGGTAGGCTACCCCAGGCTGTCCCTGCCACTCCAGTTTTGTGTCACTTGTGGTTGTCAGTTGGCAGAAGACAAGGTGCTAGGATGTGCTGTGAGTGCTCATTTGGACGAATGGAATTACGGGTGCAAGTTTTGTTCACACACTTCCACTTTGTCTGGGGTCTTCCTGTGGTTATGGTGTTGGAGTTTACTTTCATGCCACTGGGGGTTCTGCTGTTTCAGTTCCTCAAGGGAGCCCACTGGGACTGCTGCCACGTACAGCCATGATCCAATGACCAAGGAGGAACAGGTTTTCTCTTGTAACACTGATTGGCCTGTGTATACTTTACATTATGGGGGAAATTGGCTCCTACCCAGGCATGTGCCCTGACCGGGAATCGAACCGGGACCGTCTGGTTCCCAGCCCGTGCTCAATCCACTGAGCTACACCAGCCAGGGCTGGAATTGTTTTGACAATGGTCAGGGAAATGGGACAAAATCCCGTATGCCCAGGCATTTATGTCTTTATACAAGAAAGATTTAGCAAAGAAAGGGAAAAACTAATGATGCAGAGAAGAGAATTGGCATTAAAACCCCTCACTGATAGTAAGACATAGGAAACGAAGGAAAATGAGGAGATAAGTCTCTTTAAAATGCTCCAAACCCAGGGGACTCGGGATTAGCAGCAAGAAGATCCCCCTCCCCACCACCCCTGCTGCTAAATGCCCCTAAAATGAGGCCCTGAGGGGCAATGGCTGCACCCCTGTATGAAAGAGAAATGGTATTCCCCTTGGAAACCTGGCAGGGTACCCAATTAGGCCAGGGAGCGTCCCTATTTGGAGTGGGACAATTCCATTGAGGCAATACCCTGTGGGCAAAATAAACCAGGAAGGCCAGCCTGCTGGCCACTACTGAACCCATTCTCTATTTTCCACTTCATATTTACTGAATTGGAAGAATGCCAACACCTCAAATGGGGAGTATCCTCAGGAAATGGCAGATCTTAGCACCTCCATTTTTGCCACTCACCATCCAAACTGGGTAGATGTACAGGCTCTTTTTAACATCCTGCTAATGGCAGGTGAAAGGCAGCTAGATAATAGGTAAGACCAATGAAGAAGCTCATCCCCTCTATCAATAGAATCCCAATGGAACCCCAACCCAACTGGGACCTGAATTGAAGGGAACTAGCCTCCCTAGAATATTTAAAAAGGTGCATATTGAAAGGGCTTAAGAAAGGGGTGCCTAGCCCTGGACAGTGTGGCTTGGTCAATCGGAGAGCCATTGCATCGTATGCACGAAGGAGTCGCAGGTTCAAATCATGGTTAGGGCACTTACCGAGGTTGCGGGTTTGGTCCCCAGACGGAGTGCATGGGGCAAACAATGTGTTTCTTTCTCACATTGATGTTTCTCTCCCTCCCTTCCCCTCACTCTCCCTCTCTAAAAAATCGATAAGTATATCCCTGAGTGAGGATAACAACAACAAAAAAAAGGGGTGCCCAAACAAAAGAGCCTGAATATGATACAGGCCATTGGACAGAAACCAAGTGAAGACCCTTCTGAATTTGTAGAAACACTCTATCAGAGCTTTCTAAAGGGGCAAAGAGGCAGATCCAGCACCTATTTTTAAAATGTTTTATTCTGAAAATTTTCAAACATATCAAAGGTAAAGAGTACAGTGTGACAACTCCAACCCCACATTCATGACCCAGCTTCAGGAATTAAAAGGGTCAGTGGTTTACCAGATGGTTCATCTATTCCTCCACTTTTGTTCTGGAATATTTTAAAGCAAATCCCAGACGTGGTAAAACCTCACTCCAAAACACTTCTGAAGATTTCTTTTTGTGTCCCTAGCGTATTTGAAAACACCCTAGACATCAGCATGCTTCTATGAGCGCTGTTTTCTCTTTAATGCCACCACTGTGATATCCTATCTAACATTTACGACCTTTAATAACATTGAGGATCAAATCCACATTCATTTTTCTGTTTGTCTCAAAAATGTCTTTGTCCAGTTAGTTTGTCTGAATTGGGGTCCTGGCCTTACTTTGGCAGGATGGAAAGCAAGCCCTTATGTGTGGTACCAGAACCTCTTACACCCCTTCTCCTGAAAACCATAGACATGAAGTCAACGAAGCAGAACCGCAAGGTCAGAACTGATGAGTCTTCAGCCTGAGACTCTGGCCTCGAAGAATGAGGTCTCAGTGGAACGGCAGGCAGCTGCATCCCTGCTGCCTCTGAGTAGCTCTCTCTGCAGCCGACCTGTGAGAAGCAGTGCCTGAGCTCCCACGTCCTTACAGGATTCAGGTCACTGAGCAATGGCAGGCGTGCAATCAAAGTGAGCTCCTGCCCTCTCTAGTGCAGCCTCTCCTTTTCAGGATTTGATCTTTCTAGTTCAAGGCCCAAAACAAGCTACATGGGGTACTACAAAGGGCTGAAGGCAGGAACCATACATTGACTTCACTTTCTGGCCCGACGGGGTGGCCTTGGACGCAAGTCTCTCGCCAACCAGTTTCTTCACATCTGAAGTGAGAGGGAGGGACTCTGCAATCCCTAAGATGCTGCAACTCTAGCATCCTATTGTTCTCAGCTCAAAGCCACCCAGGGACCACGGTGTTTCTGGGGCCATGCTAGGTGTTGGGAGAACACAGATACTTCTTCTCCTCGATGATCAACTTTTTTTTTTTTTTTTTTGATGATCAACTCTTTATGCACTGCCAAGCACATAGTAGGCACTCAATCAATGTTACTGAATCAAGTACCTAATCCAACACCAACATCTTGAGTATTCACAATGTGCAGGCACAGTGCTAGGCCAGGGTTCACAGAAATCTCCCTGGAGAGGCTCATGTTAAAATTTATTTTTATATTTTTAGACAGACGGAAAGGGAGGGAGACAGAAAGAGAAACATCCATCTGTTGCTTCTCGTACGTCCCCTGACCAGAGACTGAACCCGACCCCAGGCATGTGCCCTGACTGGAACTGATGTGGCGACTCTTCGCTTCAAGGATCGAAGCCTAACCAGCTGAGCCACACTGGCCAGGGCAAGGCTTTTGTTTAAGTATGGACCTACTCAGTGGAGAGGAAGGTTCTCTAATGGTAACAGAAGGGGTCCTGGGTCTTCAGTGCTCAGACCTATGATACAGACATTGGACTGCTGGCCCCAACCTGTGTGTTTCCTTCTCCTCAACTTGAGCCCCATCTGCTTCAACAGGAAAACCAAAGAGTGTGGTCCTATCGAAAAGAAAGCGTGGGAAGCTGTCTGTGCCAATTTACCAAGGGGAGCATCTCCCAGACAGACCTGGAGCCCGTTCAAGGGACAGCATTCCTGAAGGGAGGCCCACAGGAAGGATGCAGACTGCTACACATTCCTCAGGTGGACTCAACCCATCTCGTATCCTGAAGATGGAGTGCAGTTCCCCTTCAAGTGGGCAAAGCTACAGGCTGGAAGAGGGCCCTCATCGTCTGGATCTCCTATAGGTGGGGGATGTGAGCCCTCAGCAGGGGGAATGTACCAGTGCTTCCTGCCCAGCTGAGTGGGGATGGCGAACGACGGTTCCAAGTCCCTCTGGGTCCTTGGGTGGCACAGAGTTTCCTTGTATTCATAAAGCTGGTGCTGGCAACATCTTGAATCATGGTCCAAAATCATATATCTCATTACCAAGTCCACATCTGAGACAAGGGCCTTATGTCCTCTCCACCTAAGAACCAACGTAAACATACTGCCTCAAGAAAAGACTTCCAGGAAGCTTTCCAATCAAACAAAACCCAAATCCCTTTCAAAATATCGACCAGGTCTGTGGCTTTGAGTCAGTGGTATCGCTGCCCTGCTTGTCCTGGTGCACATCTCCGAGACCCCCACCCCCACTGCCCCTGAATGTGCTGTGGGGATCCTTAACTCCTGACGCTGGGACAGGCCGAACTGGAGGACATCCCCCACGTGCAGTGTCAGCACTGAGGTCTTCAAGACCACCTCGTCTAGCTGGTGCCCCCCTCACAGACAGCGTCCTCCCTCTGGGCCCCTCCAGCAACCCCGGGAAAGCGGGCGGTTCTCCACACAGAGCACAGGGGTAAGGGTGCGCTCTCTTTGTGACCAGGATGAGTTTGCAGTCCTAGCTAGTTACAGCCGGCATGGGTTCGCGGCTGCGCTGTGATCTGGGGTCTTACGGGCGTCCGTGCGGCTCAGCACATGTGGTGGGAAAAATAAAAATCTCTGCGACAGACACTGTGAAGCCCTTGAAGCCACATGTATGGAAGCAGGAGCCTCGGGCAGGACGCGGCGTAAATCAGACGCACATGGCCTGGCAGAGACGAGGGCTGCCAATTAAGGCTCAGAAGTTTTAAGATGAGAAGCTGGAGGGAAGAAAAAGCCCAACAACTTGTTGACAATTAGCAGTCTAATTTTTTTTTTAAGTAGGTCCTGGCACCAGTCAACAATAGGAAATATGTCGCTGAAAAATCATTAAAACAGAACTACGGTGAGAACCCCTTCCACCAGAAAGCTCCAAGCAGCTTATGAATGTGAAATTACTTATAACTTCCCCACAGGGGAGTCGGGGTAGGCAGAATCTTTTCCTTATTTTACAGAGCGGAGAGAAAACGGCACAGGGTAGCTTCGACTCTCTTTCATTCCACCCTAGAAGGGATAACCGCACTACTCAGAAATCCCGGAATGAGCACAACTTCTATTTTTTAGAGAGCCTGTTGATATAAGGCCTGAGGAAGAGACACTATGAATTCTAAAAGTGCCATGCTTACATAAGAAAGGGGCGCGAAAGGAACCTAAATCTGCATTGGCTGTACTGCTGGAAGGACACCCCTGAACTAGTAAGAAAGGTTTCCTGAGGGAGGGCTGGGGTAAAGGGAGGGTGAGCACCGGTGTAGGAGCGACACTTGGAATGTATTACTTTTTCCATCACCTTGCTTTTTGAATTATGAAAATGTAACCTACTAAATAATAAAATTAAATGCAAATATAGTCTATAGAAAGACAAAACAAGCAACGGAGCCGCAGCATTCCTTCTGAGCAGGCTGCATTTGGGGGGAACAGAGTTCACCACACTGGCCCTCCCTTATCTAAGAAGGAGGAAGGGAGCGGGAGCATGCAACCCTCGCTGAACCTGCAGAACAAACGGGAGTCCAGACATTTGCAGGGCCTTTTAATGAAGGTCCCTGGGAAAGCCCTGGGCAGCACTGGCATCAAATTCTCCGTTCCCCTGCCTGCTGGTCACAGCTGATGTCAGGCCCTCTCTGAAATGGCGGATGGCCTCCCCTCAAGTTTAATGAGGGTGAGAGAGTCAAGTCAGCAAGTTGGTTTGTTCCCTTTTTTATTGTGCTGCGCTCCTGAGAGCAAGCAGAATGATTTTATTAAAGTACAAATTTGAGCATGCTGCTGCCGGAACTGCCCCGTGCCTCCCAAGTGCTCTTCCTTCACGTGAAGTCCAGATCGCTCACTGACCCCTCCCCTCCCCTCCCGCCCCTTTGCTATGCCTCACCTTCTCCAGGAGCTCATGGCATTTCCTGCACGTGTCTGAGTTGTAACACCTCTGTGGCCCTGCTCACGCCACTGTCTCCGCCTGAGATGCCCTTTCCCTGTCCTCCCCCTGGCAAAGTCCTGCAGCTCTTCTAAGACACAGGGCTGCTCTTGGCACTGCAGCTCAGGCCGGCCCCAGCCCCTCCGTGGTGCCCAGCTCCCCTGTGGCGGTACCTCCCACCGCCCCTGACAACTCCACAACCCCAGGATCTGTTTCTGTGTCTCCTTCCCGGTAAACTGTGAACTCCTACCATGCAGGTCCGCAGCTGGTCACCTTCACACCACAGCGGTGGACACAGAACTCGCCACGTGCTGACCGGCACTGGGCACCTTCAACGCACCTGCCTTCCCTCCAAGTGCTCCACACACAACCCATCTAATCCTTGCCGCAGACCTAGGAAGTAGCTGTTCATGTCATCATAATCTCACAGATGAGGAAACCGAGTCACTGTGCCATAAATTATTAGGCTATTAAGTGGCACAGCCAGATTCCGAATCCAGGTTGTCTGCCTTCAGAGCCCACACTTTGAACCATTATGAAACGATGACTGTATATACATGAATGATGAAAAAACTAGAAATCAAACCCCCATTCTTAAGAAAAAGGTCCCCCCAGGTTCCTATTTCTGAAATCCCAAGGACGGCAACCACCTGGGGGCCTGGGCTGAGGAGGGCCCCCTCCAAGTCCACACGACTGTTCAGGGCCTGCTGAGACAGAAGAGCGCTGCTCTCCAGTTGCTTTTCCATGCTGACATCTCCTTACCCACAAGCACCCCAAAACCCGCTCAAAGTTTCCCTTACCCACCGCCAGGGCCACCCTGCATCTTTCCCATTACAATGAAACTTGAGATTCTGAGGTTTCTTCGTGACGATCTAGCTCCGAATGCAATGTGCCCAGAAAGAGGAGGCACTTCCTACGGACTCTCCTCACCAGTGGTCAGCAGTTTCTGCTCCTGCTGTTCAGAATTCTTTCCTGGAATTGGGCTGAGAGATTCCATGGGGCCTGAGGCCAGTCTTGGCCCTGATGCGGCCTTGCCGTGTCTGCTATTGTTCCCCAAGGCCCGGAGGGCCGAACAGATGTAAGGTCTGAAGTGCTTCCTGCAGGGCCTGCCTTCCCTCTGCCTCCTCCAGGCTGCTTGGTGAGGCCAGGGAAAGAGTGGGAGCTGGTGAGGGAGCCGCTGGTGAGCAACCAGAGTGCGAACAGAAATCAGGAGGGGAGAACGAGTCTCCCAAAGGAGACGGCAGTGGGGACAGACGCCGGCTGGGGGACCACAGCCTCGGGCTGAAGCCTGGCCCCGCCATTCCCTGACGCAGACTCAGTAAGTTACTCACTTGATCTGAGCCAAATCCGCAGGAGAGGTTAACAGCCTCCTCATGTGTTGTGAGGAACAAATGAGATATTACGCACAAAAGGGCTTTGTCACCGAAATAACGGTGTCCTAGCCTGGCTAATTGTCAGAATTGCCAAGATTTAAAGGGAAAAAAATACAAATTGCTGAATCCTTCTCGAGCCTACTGAATTAGTATCTCCAGAGGAAGAGTCCGAGAATCTGTATTTTCAAAAACTCCCTGGGTGCTTCTGAAGCGCACCTGCAGTTCTCGGCCACCTTGCAAAGGTCAGCACGGCTGCCAGTCTGTGGTGAAAGGAACGCCAGGTCTGAGCATTGTGCTGCAGGGCCCTCCAGAGCTGCCTGACTTCCACGCAGAGGATTTCTAAGGGAGGTGACTGCGCAGTGGGTACCCACAGAAGCAGCCGACTTTCCACTCACTTGGAGGTTGGCTACCCTTGAACTCAGGAAGGGCAGCTCTCTGTGATGTATAGATGGTTCCTTCTGCCTCTGAGCATTCTCCTAGGCAGGGAGCAGTCCCAACACACCCAGAGACAGAGGCATTTCTCCCTCAGAACCCGGCAGAACCAGACGCGGGATGCTGCAAGCCTGCAGTGAAAGACTGTCACGGCGTGTTCAAGAGGAGCCTGTGCCCTGGAGTGCCGGGGACACCCAGAAAACTGACCGACATGGACAGAAGCCAAGTGCTGCGACGGGACAGACATGGAACCGACCGGACCGCTAACCAACGACAGCAAGTCGCTGCCCTCGCTTTGCTTCTGCTTTCACCTGTGAAATGTGGATACGACCTGTCTACCACGAGCGGCTTCGTGAGCATCAAATCAAACTACAGATGTGACGGGCTGCCCAGCCCGAAAAGCCATGCAAATACAGGCCCCTGTTTTTATTCGTCAAAAGGATAATGACTAATGCACTGTACCTGAATATAGAACACTCCCCAAAGAATGAAAAGTTGGTGAAGCTGGTTCATTCAAAAACAAGTATCTTCTATGAATGTCGTTGTTCGACTCCCAGAACAATAAAAGGCACGCTCTCCTAAAAGACACGTCACAAGACTGGAGCGGCCTGTTTCTAAATTCTGCCCACTAAGAGATGGAAGTGCATGCGGATCGCACGAGACTTGCGGAGGAGCTGCAAAGTCTAAGGTTATGTTAGGTGACTCAGAGAAGAAGGGTTAAAAGTGAGCAAACTCTTTGGGGTAGAAAGGAAAGAGATCCTGGAAAGCTTTTCAAAACCACCCAGTAGCAAACGTAGCACCCACCTCCCACCCACACACCCCTGGAAATAACTTTAAATAATGCATCTGAGAACGTCTGCAGAACAGGCAGTCTGGATTAAGGACTTTTAAAGGGACGGTGCTCCAATGAGGGTTCTTGCGGGGAAACCATCTGAAGAATCATTTAATCCTCAGGCAAGTTCACCCTGGTATATATGCTAAGCAAGCTTGGAGCTGGAACTGAAACCCTGCTGTGGCAAACACTGTTAGGCGGGAAAGAAATTAACCTGTGGAGGAAAAGGCTGAGTGGTCTTCCCAACCACTGTGCCCACTCGCCCCCCAGGGCCGAGCGGCAGCCCTCCCCCACGCGGACACAGCTCCAGGAAGAGCTCGCTGGTCATTTGCAATCTGTTTAGAAACTGAGCAAAAGTCATTTATTCTTTTAATAAATATTAATTAAACATCTACCATGTGCCAGGCATTGTTCTGGCCCTGGGGACACATCTCTGAACAAAACCTACAAAAATCTTCACCCTCAACAGTTTATATTCTCGAGGAGAGAAATGACAATAAAGAAAAGCACATGCCCTGGCTGGTACGGCTCATGGATTGAGGGCCAGCCTGGGAACCAAAGAGTCGCCGGTTCGATTTCCAGGCAGGGCACATGCCTGGGTTGCAGGCCAGGTCCCCAGTGGGGGCACTCAAGAGGCAGCCACACATTGATGTCTTCCTCCCTCTCTCTCTAAAAATAAATAAATAAAAATTTTTTTTTAAAAAAGATACTCAATGAGTCAGGGTGGGAGTGTGCCAGGCACACACCTGTGCAAAGAGCATTCCTGGCAGAGGGACTGTGTTCAGTTCATTCAAGAACTGTAAGCAGATGTGAGGTTTCAGTTGAATGAGCGGGGAGGTGGGTGACAGCGGAGGAGAGTTGGAGGGGACACACCAGACAGGGACCTGAAGGGCTTGGTTTGTACACGACTGTGATGGGGAAGCACTGAGCACCTGTCCAGAGGAGCAGAAGAGAACTCATCCACATGCATTTTAACAGAATCTCTGCTTATTCCAATGAAGACAGGAAAGCAAAGGCGGAGGCGGGGAGACAGGCTGGAGGCACTGGGGATGGGACAAATGGGACCTAGCAATTTTGAGCCCCATGGGGGCGGTGAAACGCACAGGTCTGTGGTGGGTTGACGTGGGAAAAACGAGGCACTGAGGATGACCACAGGATGCTGGGCTTGGCCCCTGAAACTGGAGTGACCACACCTGGAGGCCAGGACACTCCACGGGAGGGGCCGTGCCTGGCAGGCCCCGCTGCACCCTGGCCCTGGCATGGGGAAAACGGGGTCTGGCACACAGGGGGGCCTGGGCAGACTCGCAGGGCCGGTCAGCACGGGGGTGATGCTTCCAGCCAGGAATCAGGATGAGACAGAAGCAAGCACAGACACTGAAGAGGCCTGTGTTTCCACCTCCAACATGAGCGGCGAGCGCACGAGGAGCCCGCCATGGGGCGGAGCGGAGCAGCACGCAGGTAGGAGGACCGGGAGGGAAGGGCGTCTGGGCAGCCAGACCTCCCCAAGGAAGTGCCGAGGAAGGAACGAAGGGGCCGCCTGCACCAAATGCCACTCATGGACACCACTTGGAAGAACTGACCACAGGATGCAGGAATGCCAAGGCGCTGGCTGGTGGCCTCGGAGGAGGGGCGACAAAAACCTGACTGGAGGAAGTTTAAGCGAGAAGAGGACAGGAATGGAAAGCACCAGTACAAATATGTCTTCCAGAAGTTTCATTCTTAAAGCGTGTTTTTAACACTTCAGGTTTTGCAATGAGAGAAACAGCTGCAATGACCTCTCAAGTTGCTAAGCCCGGAGGTTACTAATTCTGACCAGAGGCTCCTCGACTTGTATGGGAAGATCCTTGCTTGATTCTGATGAGCTAATGGCACTGAGGCTTGTCACTCTCGGGGGCTTATTTTAAGGTGGGGGAAGAAGAACGACTGGGACAGAGAAGTGAAAGGAGGCAAAAGAAAATGTAACACTTTCAAAGAGTTTCAGGTCATTTTAAATTGCCTAAATGGTTTCTTTTTCATCACAGACATCACTAAGAAGTAACTCAGACACCACAGACCCCAGACAGTTCCCGGGTGAATCTAGTACAGACCTGGAATTTGGACATGAGCGCGGATCTAACACAACACCAGTCAGGAAATCGCAGCTCAGAGACACAGTTAACTGTCTGGTTTGCCAGTGGTCTGCTGGGTGGTCCTGGCAGTTACTTTGAACTTCAGCAGGTTAGTTAGTTACGTCCGTAAAACCGACAGTGGTAAGAACGCCCAACACCTTGGACTGTAACAAAGTTTAAGATAACCATTACTATGAGACTCTTAGAACAGTGCCCGGCACATGGTAAATGCTGAAAAAGTATCATTTTACATTTTTGTTGCACAAGTCACTCAGAGGGCTTCTGTGCTGTCGGAGTAGCCAGATGCTAAGGCAGAACCATCCTCTGTCTGATACAAATCCTGACATGGAGCTTTATCCCTCCTTTGACTACAGGCACACCCTCCATGAATTAGCGTCTAATCTCTGCCCCTCTGCGATCCCTCTGTGGCTCTAATCAAAGCGGCTGTTATCCCACACTATTCACCTTAATATAAAAAGTGCTATTACTGAGGGTCTGATGAGTGCTGCGTTCCTTTCTCTCACACACATCGCACTCAATCCTCACACAAGCCAAGGGGCGCACTCACTATCCCACTGGACAAGTCAGGAAGCTGATGATGAAGGGTTGACTGACTTGCCCAAGGGGCTGTGGCTGTAGGCAACAGAGCTGGAATTCAAACCCAAGTCCACAGACAGACTCTGCAGCCCGGCATGACACCAGACGACCCACACTAAATGTCTCCGCGGTCGGCCAGGAACCTGGGTCTGAATGCCTTTATTTCGGGCTGTTTTGGAACAAGAAAGGCAGCTCTGTCTGGACTGGATTTTAAACATATGACTGGGTAGTCATGCACCGGCGTTCCTGGAGGTGTTGAGGAGTTGGGTGAGAAATCCACTTACAGCTGAACTCATTCTCACCAAGCAAGTATTGCCCCAGTGTTTGTGGGGGCTGGGCGCTGGGGGGTAAAGGGGAAGGAAACAGGAAATCATTTGCTGGTGGTTGACCAGGCCAGGCCCCTGTGACTTCTCAGAGTTACAGAACTGCCACCAACAGTCACAGCAGTTCCTGGAGAACGAGGCCCTTGGGGTCACCAGAAAGCACCTGTGGTGACGTCGCAGGGCGCGGCAGTGGAAAATGTGTAACGCAACCTCCCTGGGGCTGTGTCTCCCTTGTGAACACAGAGTAGAAGAGGAGCCAATTACAGCCACGGCGCCCCCAGTCCCCGCTGGGGGCCATTGGCATCCACAGGTGCCTTTGCTGTTTGCAATTTTTCTCCTTCTATTGGTCTGTAGCCACAGCCATGCCTAAGTCCTGTGGCAGAGGCCACGGGGGTCAAGCAGCCGGGGGGTGGCGAGGGCACCCTCACCTCCAGCCCCTCTGGGCTCCTGCCAGTGCGGCTCTCACCCCACCGCAGGTGCTTTAGGTTCTGCTGTGAGTGCCCTGTGAGAGCGCAGGGCCAGATCAGTTCCCGGGGGGAAGAGCGGGGACCTGCCATCCTCACTGGGGACAAGTCCTGGGCGGAGCAGTCCCTGGGGCAGGCAGCCTGGACCCTGGAGGGGAAGGAAGAGTGCACCTCCCCACCCCTGGACCTCCCTCCCTGATGCTCCAACCCCAGGGAGTCTGGCTGTGTCTGAACAGTATTTAGGGACCTGGGGGCAGGGTCTCTGCCACGTGGAAGCAGCCAGGCCCAGGCTGAGAGGTGGCTTTGAGGGAACCTCATGAGATTAGGTTGGTCCTAGGAGTAGCCCTGCCCCCGGACGGCCCTGCCCCACGTGTCATGCGGTGGCCTCTGCAAGGCCAGGGGACAGGCGGGCGGGGTCTGTGTTCGTCCTGGGCTGGAGGAAGAAGATGATGAGGCTGAAACTGACCCGGCTCCTTCTGTAATCCACAAACTGTGAGGCTAGAGCAGCCTTGCCCAAGGTTTTCCCCTGGGAGGAAAGGGGAGGATTCTCCCTCTATCTCCCCTTCTGCAAACCTTCCTGGCGTGCCCTCCTCGGCTGGGTCTGACAGGCAAGATGTTGAGAACGGCACTTGACTTCACCGACAAGAATCTTATCTAAGAGGGCAACACGGCAGCTGTGGAAAGACTATACATCTACAAGCCAAGCCTCCCTCCAGAGCAGCCAACCCTGAAAGCTCTGAGCAAGGTGTCCTGGGCCACTGGCCTCAGAATATGGAAGGACATCCTGATGTCCCAAAGGTCAGAGTGCACAGAGATCCCCCATGCTCCTGCTCTGTCCAAAGACCGCCCCCAGCTTGATGCCACCCCCACACAGGAGGGGCAGCACAACAAGCAGAAAACCCCACCTCAGTGCCCCGCCCTCCCCATCACACCCACTGCCTCCAGCCCGACACGCCAAGGGGAGCGCTAATGAGGCAGAAAGAGGGAAGAGGGCCATTTGAATCGCCTCCGTCTTTGGAGCATTTTCAAAAGAGAGGAAAATGGAATTTTGACTAAAATTCAAGGCAGTAAAAGCCCTGAGCCCTAGTCTCTGTCTGTGCGTCTCTGTCACAAACCATCCCAGAGCCGGGGGGCTGTGGTGGAGGCTGAAGGCCTGTTTCCTCTCGGTTTGCAGGACCTGACAATGCCGTGTTTGGAGACGCCAGCATCCAGTTTTGCTGGGTGTTTGGACTTTGTTTTTTTGGCATTACCAGTTTGAGAGAGAAAAAAGGGTTTGTGCGTATGTGTGTGCTTTGAAGGAGGTGGGAGGCAGAAACAGACGGGGTGGGGAGAGCACCGAGGAGGAGGAGAGCAGTTATCATCAGGGACTTGCTGATCAGGGTTTCTCCAGCACGTTCTGCCATGTCTCTTCCGGAAACAGATGGGGTAGGTGGCCCTAAAGGACCACGCTCGACATCGGTCACAGGGATCTTATGACTCAGAGCCCCTCGACTGGCCTCTGCAGGAACAGGGCAACGCAGCGCCATGCCCTGGCTCTCTCCTCACAGGCAGCGACAGCAAGGCTCAACCGTCCAGAGAGAGGCAGACCCCGTCCCTGCAACTGGCAGCCAAGGCCTTCCAGAGAGCAAGGCCTCACACGTGCCAAGCACTATGTAAGCCTCTGACATTTGACTTTTTTATAAAGATTTTATTTATTTCTTTTTTAGAGAGGGGAAGAGAGGGAGAAAGAGAGGGAGAGAAACATCAATGTGTGGTTGCTTCTTGAGCGCTCCCGACTGGGGACCTGGCCCACAACCAAGGCTTCTGCCCTGACTGGGAATCAAACCGGCAACCCTTTGATTTGCAGGCTGGGGCTCAATCCACTCAGCCACACCAGCCAGGGCATAAGCCTTTGACATTTACCTCATTTAATCTTCAGTGTTAACAAATCCACGATGTAGCTACTATTACTATGCCTGCTTTACAGACAAGCAAAGGAGAAGATAAATAATACCAGAATATGCAGACAGTAGGTGAGACCTGGCATCAAATTCGGGTTTGCCTGACGCCCTGCTTTGTTGTCAGCCGCGGGCTTTGCTTCCCTGCAAGCCACGCTGGAAAGCGGAAGTACATCTGTAAAGAGTTTGAACTTAAGCCTCACCCCCGTTCGTCCCTCCAGTTTTACTGACGAGGAAACTGAGGCTCACAGGTCTGTCCACACTCATGCAGCTGAGACGCAGCACAGCCAGCAGTTGGAGCCAGGACTGAGCTCAGTCCTGTGCTTTCTCCGTCTCATCCTGCTCCCTCTGGACCCAATTCTTAGGGGAAGGGGCTGCCTCTCAATTGCTTCAGACTTTAAAGTAAAGGTAGACGAGAAAGCGCAGATGCCTTTCTTAAGTGCCCCACAAACACATTTAGATGGGATTTTGGAAGACTTGAACTTAAGGGTCAGTGGGTAGCAATTTCAGGGAGGCAGATTTCTTAAGAAGTTTGCGATTATCAAATATGCCCAAAGATACCATGGACTGCCTTGTCAGGTGGAAAGGTCCCGGCAATGGTGGGGTACAAGCTGTCTTACTGATCATTTGGTGGCAACCCTAAAGGGGATTTGTAGGAAACAACTGTTGTTTTGTCCATCCAGTACCTGAGAACCTTCCTTATTTAGGGGGCATTCCAGTGTGGGTGAGAGGGGAGCCCCCTGAGGCAGCCAGCGTGGCAGAAGTTCTCACTTTCAGCTTCCTGCCAGAAAACACACAGGCATGTGACCTAGACTCAGCCAATCAGCTGCTCCAATTCAGGACTGGGGTACAGCAGGGGTGAGGGCAGGCATCTCCCAGCGGTGTCCTTGGCTCCTGCTTTCTGAGCTGGGTTATCCAGGCTCCAGAAGAGTTGCCTAAAATCTCCTTCTGCTAAGTTAGCCAGAGTTGGTTTCTGACATGGGGCATCAGCATGTAGCGGAAGGCTGGACTAGATCAGGTATGCACCAAGCTGGCTGCAGATCCAGGTTTCTGGTGCAGCTCAGTAACAACACAGATTCCGGTCCCAGGTCCACTAAGACCCTCAGAATCAGAATCTTCGTGAGAATACTCTCAATATCTTTATTTTTTAAACTCCCCAGATGATTCCAACATGTAGCCCCATTTGGGGATAAATAAGCTCTACAGTCCCCCAAATAAAATACGATGATTCTCTGAAAAACTCTTACCAAGAATTTGGTCATGGCTCTCAGAAAAATGCAAGCTATCTATGGTTTATTTAAATTTGCTAACAAGTTTACCGCATTAGACAAATAACACACTCCCCAGAGGCCAAAGCTGTGATCTTTCTTCCATTTCTACAGGACATGCCTTTCCAAAGGCTAGCGATACACAGATCTCCGACATCACCTCATGCCTTCCTCAGTGGGTGAGCCCGTGTTTTCACGTGGACTCACCCGATGCCACCGTGTTGGCGGAGCACAAGACTGTTTACTTCCCAAACCAAGGCCTCCCTTCGCCACGCGGTGCTGCTGTTACCGCCCGCTGTGCTGCCCGAGGAAAGCTCCATCCCCTTCGGGGCCCCACTGCCCTGCCAGAAATGAGGCCCCCTACCACCCAGCTGCCACGCCAAGGCTTATGGCAGGAGAACAAAAGAGCCTGGGACACTGGCACGTCTGTCTCCAGATTCTGAAGGGAAAGGCTCAGCCGCAAGCGTTTCTGAGAGGGAGATGAACAGCTCGCCAACTCTCTGGGGCTCAGCTCAGTGCACAGGTCCCTGTATCACCGCTGCTTGTTCGCCCAGGAGAGCACCCCCATCTCTCCTGGTAACAACTGCTTTGAAGAGTCTGCACTCGAGGCTGCTGGAGCTTTATATGTTTCAGAGTTTTTGTTTTGCTTTTTTTTTAACACCATGGGTAGGAAGAGACCTATGAACCCACTGCCCCCTCCCCTTGCCTCCCAGCACTCAGTTTTCCAGTTGCAGCACCTTCTCGGGGTGGAGGTGGGAGGACTCCACAGCCTCCCTCGGTGCCGCCCTGGTGCTCAGCAGGGCTGGAGAATGCAAAGGACTGGAACCACTGACTCTGGCTGTGTGAAGCCATGCTGGGGGCAGTGAGGAAGAAGCCTGAGAGCCTCTGGGTCCATTCAGGATCCCGAAAAGTCCCATCATGGAACACTCCACCTCTGGAGAAGCTTCAAAGCCCACCCTGAGGGTGCACACACCCAGGCAGCTCCTTAGGAAAGTTCACCTCCTCACCCTGAAGCTTCAGACCAGCCACGACCCTGGAAAGAACGCTGAGAACAATGAGGCCATCTGGTTTCTGTGCAACCCGCATCCGTGCGGAGCACATAATTCACCTTCCAGTGCCTTCACAACGCACACAGCTGAGGCCGACTGCTGACTTTGGCACTCGCTCCTGGTATCTGAGAACAGATTCAATTTAAAAGGAAGTAACAGATGCTGCAAATCACTCCCTCATTTTGAGAGTATTTTTTTTCCCAAATGGCCTGAATTACTTGATGATG